>JXSR01S073051.1:10241-20379 GCA_000969725.1 Ophiothrix spiculata
AAACAGTTTTCAAATAGAAATGAGGAGTTACTCCTCATTTCTATTTGGTGCAAGTAACAAAAACTTTATATTGACAATATATAGCAAACGTTATATGGACAATATAATAGCAAATAATTCGAGACCGTTTTGAACAAAATCTGACACTTTTGACAGTTTTGACTCTCATATTAAAGCCCATTTCATGACCCTTGGTTTGACATTTAATGTTTTCGGATATAACTTTTGAAGCATTCATCAGAGATAGGTAAGAGTATACTTTTTCTGGTTCGTTATGATGACAGGACATGTTAGAATGGTTTTGATGACGATTTGACCAATTTTCTAATATTCTCCCTGCAATGAATTGAGGGGTCCCATACAACAGACTGATTTTCGTGTCAACCCCAGTGATGTTATCTATGGACAATAACATCCATCTAGACAGGGCCCATTAAAATAATTTCTCGTTGTACGTAAACCTGTTTTACTCCCTAGGTAAACCGATCCAAGGCTTGTGGGTAATCTTTTTTGCATCCTTTGCGGTCATTTTGATGAAAACATTATGGGAGTACCACCCAAGGTGGGGTTAGGGTAGGCCTTCAAAGTTGTTAAAACCCGGTGACATTTTTGACAAATTTAAATCGCCATTTGGAAAGAAAAATGTGCATGCTATGGGGCTAAATCTTGAAGGGCATGTTAGAATTACCCTAAACGGAGTTGACCTAGTTTTTTGCCAATAAAGAAGAGAGATGATAATTTTAATTTGCCCTGCAAGTTTTAGCCTCATAGCATGCATAAAAAGGTATGTGAAAGAGATTACCATACTGCATGGGGTCGGTATCTTTTGCGTTTTTATGCTACGGGGAATGAAACCACCCCCTCCGCCATGGTTAGACGAAGGTTAATCTATAACAAATGAGTCGGATATAATTAATGAGAAACCAAAGCATTAGCAATGCACAAAGCAAAATAAGTTGAAGCATTTTTTCCCCTTTTGCAGTTGTTTATGGTATCGCATTGGACTATGAGAGCAGAACTGTATATTACGGTGATCATACAACAGACGGAGTAAGCTCTTTGCCAATGGCTGATTTTAACACTCCGAATTCGGCAACCTTGTTAGATGGCACCGTTGGGAATAATCCGAGACAAATTGCCTTTGCAAATAAAACGTAAGCATCACATTTCCATTTGACAATACAATATTTCCGCGCTCAGTAATTTTTGCGCTAAGCCAATTTTGGACCTTTTCGCGCGTTTTTATTTTCGCGCATATTAACAATGTCCGAGTATAGAATTCCATCTTATTTTGCGCGAAAGGCGCGAAAAAAAAATGTAGCGCGTAAATACAGTAGGTGAAAAGCTAAATTTAGGTTCCTTCGATAGTGTATTTGAAAGAGCTGAAAAATGCAACACGGTTTGGACACCATTTTTTTTTCAAAAATGAGTTTTTGATAGATTCTTACATACCTTTAACTTGTGCATCATCCTGGCAAAAAAAATATTGATAAAATCTCTGGTTTAAAATCCCAAAAATTTTACTTTTATGCCCAAATATGGACATCGTAAGGTCATATTTGGGCATAAAAGGACATAATGCCCACATATGGTAACTTTTTATTAAACATGCCCAGATGTTTAAATTTGGTATTTATAAGGAATATCATAGGCCTATAATAAAGAATTAAAAATTAGTTGAACAATGGCTTACATCATTTTTCAACAACAACAACAACAACAACAGAAAAAACAATTAATAAAAACTATTTGATGAATTATCTATATAAATTACACCTTATTTAAAGAATAAAGAAATTGCTTAAATCATTATCAGGAAATTTTCTATACATTTTGACGTCCTAGCAGGTTTTTGCCCCTTTCTTAAAATGTGCAAAACAGATGTAAGCCATTTTGCAAGTCAAGTCTTCATTTGTCTATGAATGCATCAATTTTTGTATTCGTGCCACTTATTGCAAAAATTCATGCATACGTCATACATGATATTTTGTTATTATCTTTCTTCTCCTAGATCTCTGTACGTAACACATGGTCCAGGCCAAGAAGTGGTTCACTACATTGATTTTTCAGAGCCTAACGTATTATTTAGCAGAGACTTGGGAGATGATATGTCAGTACCCACGGGGATCTATGTCGACGAATGTGGTTAGTCAGATATGGCAATTTACTATACCTCATAAATATTTATTAGGAAACCACGAAATACAATTGGTCAGTTAAAGCTGATGCGCACGACAGCATTATGCCTACTTCCCCCAAGTGCGCGTAAAGCCCACGCAGGGAAAAGTGAGAAACTGTCGCACCCCTACTATCACACCCCCTGTAATCATACATATCACTTCTCAGTTGGAAATTATACGGTGATCGAGAAGAATTTACATTTTTTGTGATGTTGTGATGTGTTAATATCAAATTTTAGTAAAATATTATGAGGTATAGTAAAACAAATACAACATGGTTTATTTCGAGAAGTATTGAAAATTCTTGATCCCTCGGTGTTGGATGCGTGTGACTACTTCCCTTCGCTTCGCGTCGGGAAGTAGTCACTCCCTTCCAACACCTCGGGATCAGTAATTTTCACTACTTCCCTCGATACCATGTTGTATTTGTATAATAACCCTAACCCGATGCACTTATTGTTTCCCAAATCTTACAGGGGCATTGGACAAGTTCAGCATCATCCCCAAACTTTTCCCCAAACATTTTGAGTTTTTTGCGTCATTTGAAGTATTAGCGGTAATAATGACAGCATTCAAAGTTTCATTGTCAAATTCAAACCATATAATCAACATATTTAGATATTCTCTTATTTTTAATTATCGTTGTCGACAACGATAAATACTGCCCTCTATAGTTAAATTTCTAGAATTGGCCTTTTTAGGAGATCTAATGAAAATTTAAAATTTTAGACTATTTTGAAGGTTTTGAACAACATTTTCCCGATATCTGGTAATTGACTGTTATTTTCTAACATAGGAAGTGTAAATCATCAACAAACAAAATGTCAAAATTTTGTCCAATGCGCCTTTAAACTTATCCCTTACCACATAAACAAAACACATCATGTTCTTCGCCCGCATGTTTAGGTATATATGAAACCATTGTTTTTTGATCGATGTCAAAAAGAAAACAAAAAATTATCCACAGGTAAGTAGGTACCATTAAGTTAGGCAACGGAAGGGTCCACATGGACCCCAAAGCCCTCCCGTAAGAATCTATTCATATTGTTGCTGGGAGTGTCTAGCCCGAGTCAATTTTTTTAATGTATTTTGTTTTAAATTATAAGTCTTATGAGGGTGAAGTACAGTGCCGGATTTACCTTTCCAAGGGCCCTGGGCCATGCCTAAATTGAGGGCCCCATACCAATGAATTTTAAATGGCTTTGACAGCTAACGTCAAAAATATGTTAGATATTTGCCCCCCCCCCCGCCCCTTTTTGTATTCCTTTTTTTTTCTTTTTTTTTCCTTTTTCTTTTTTCTTTTTTTTTTGCTCTCAAGCTCAAGAGCCCCCCTTGACCTCGGGCCCTGGGCCAAGGCCCACCGGGCCCAATTATAAATCCGGCCGGTACTGGTGAAGTAGCCTTTTAACATCGGGAGTACAGTGGACAATAGAGTTGCTTTAGTTTCACAAAATTTCATCTTACCTTTATGATCCTGCCACAGAATATCGCATTTTATAGTTCCTTGATCTCTCTAGGTTCATATGCCATCCAAAAATAGAATGAAAGGTGATTACGAAGCGAGAAATTTCAGAAGAAATCATCATAAATCATCATAAAATCTCAACGGACAAAGGAAGTCCAAGCACGTGATATCAACCAAATTTAGTGCTAGGCGGTATGCTTGAAATACCGCCTGTTTTTCAGGTGCGCCGCGCGATAAAGCATTCACAAATAACGATCTTTTCGAACCGACATTCCATTTATCGGGGCAACGATATTAAGTTATCGCCCAACACTTAATTGACAAAACCAGGAAGTGACGCTTGTGAAAAACGTTATTTTACGGTTACAAGAAATCAAGAAATACATAAACACATGGAATTTTTTTTAGTCAAACATTACAAAAAATAATTGATTTAATATCCATAGACTATAATAAGTAAAACATAAAAGGACATATCAAAGAGGTAAGTGACTTTTTTAAGACTGAACTTTGAAAATCTTCCGCACTATATTTTTCAAAATACATTTTATATATATTTTGTCAAATACTACATTTAGTCTTACTTAGAAAGAAAAGTAGTTGGTAATATACACCCCATCATTATTGTAGGAAGTTCCTCCGGACAATTCCAGGTGGGAGCAGATCCATAACATATCTCTCGTATTCTGCAACATTGGGAACTTGTGGTGATGGCTGTTATTAAGTAGTATATTGCATATAGTAGTAGTAGGTAATATATAAATAACCATTACGCATTGTAAATGTATCTGCATTGTGTCTTTCAGCTCGAGAGTTGTATTACAGTAACTCTGGCGGTAATGACATTCAATCCTATAACTTTGAAGACATGAAGAAGTCGGTCATATATTATGATGGTAATATTATTAACCCTCGTCTTCCCCTTACCCTCGTCTTCCTAAGTTACCCCCCCCACCCCTCTAACGGTTGATCGCCGATTGCACTAAAACGCAAAACAACGCGACCCTGAGCATTTGGGCAATTGTTTTTACATCCTTTTCGGTCATTTTGATGAAAAAAAATCGGGGGTACCACCTAAGGTTGGGTTATGGTAGGCCGTCAAAGTAGACAGGTAGGGGGGTGGTTGCCACCTCGAAAAAATTTAAGTCGCCATTTTGAAAAATAACTGCATGCTATTGACTTGAAACTTACAGGACATGTTAGAATTGTTGATTCCTTTATTTATTAGCAAAAAACCTGACGAAAATCGGACATTTAGAACCTTTATAGCGATTTTTTGAAATTTTTTGAAAAAGTAGCCATTTTTGCCAAAAGTCAATTTTTTCGGCCCGGAAAAACTTTATGACGTCATAATTACATAACGCCTCGACCGATTTTCATGATCTTGGTATCAATGGAAAGAGAAGACCCTACCCTATACTATAGTACCAAACAATATAACTTTGGGGATCCCAAGTTAAAAATCACATTAATATAACTTTGGGGATCCCAAGTTAAAAATCACATTATTATCTTAGTAACGATTAATCCAAATGAAAACACGCTGATGTTCTAGTTGTTTGCAACTAGTGTAAAGTATAATATTAGAACAGGATCATGAGAAAAGGGTCTTAGCCATGGTTACGATTTTCTAATAATTATTAAAAAACAGATACAAAACATAAACAAACAGGTCACACATTGTTACGCAATCATATCAGGTTATCCTCTAATATCTAATGCACAGCGCAGTCGACAGAAATGCATGTTTGATCAGTTTTTGAAGATCTGCGAACGTTTAAAGGCCATGTATGTACAGACTTGTGCGAATATTTCGGAAGCTTAATCCTTCGGAAATGGTACGAATATACAAAAATCTTGGCTGAGGTCTCTTTAATTAATAATTGTACATATTTTTATTTTCTATTCTACTCTGCATGATTATTTTGATTACAGCAAGCCAGGGGGGTTAATTTTAGAGGTATCAGGGAAATTTAGGTGCAAATTTGAAGCTAAGACAAACGGCCGCTAAGTGAGCGGCCGTTTTGGAAGGTTTAATGTACTTGAAACCGATTAGTTCAAAGGTCATAAATTACGTCAATTTACCGTCCTTCACACAAATGCTCCGTGTTCTGTATGAGTTTGAAGAAGAGGAGTCGTTACCATGATTAGGCCACATAAAAATAAGTTGATCTCGTGAGGAGGGAGCGAGTTGTTGTTACCCTGCCGATGACTTCGGCATGGTTTTGTTTTGACAAGTTTCTTTCTTTTTCTTTACAAGACTAAACATCTTTCAACTCCTCAAGGTTACAAGGTATCGTCATCAAACTTTGACATCCCCTTCAAAAGTTATGGGGTGTCAAAAATGTCTGGGATCGAATGGGGGCACCAAGGTCAGATTAAATTGTCGACAGAATTTTCAACTACCATTTGTCATTTCTAGGTTATATGCAAAAAATGTTCAATAAGTTGATCCGAGGTCATCCATAGTCATTTCAAGGTCACTGCCATAACTCGTGAACCCTTGATCCTACAAGGACGAAAGTTGGACAATGGATAGCCCTTGATCCAAGGTCAATGTCAGTTATGGTCACAATGTTTTTTCAAGGTCAAATACCAAAAATCAACCTAAGGTCATCCATGGTCATTTCAAGGTCATTGCCATAACTCGTTACCCCTTGATCCTACAAGGATCAAAATTTGGCAATGGATAGCCCTCGGCCAAAGGTGAATGTCAGTCAATGTCAAAATGTTTTTCAGGTCAAATACCAAAAAATGCCCTGAGATCATCCACGGTCATTTCAGTGTAACTGCCATAACTCGTGACCCCTTGATCCTATGACCAAAAATGACCAAAAATTTGACAATATATTACCCTTGACCCAAAGCCAATGTCAGTTAAGGTCAAAATGCTATTTCAAGGTCAAATACCAACGCTAATCAAAAAGTCGGGACATATTGTTTGAAAAGGCGTAGGTCATTGTCGTCTTGTGTGTCATGTATGCATGACTAGTTCTTCTTTCTTTCTGGCAACACTTTGATGTCTTATATCTCAGGTGTAATGAGACTGAATGTCCCCCATAACCAGGCGTCCGGGTCTAATTGAACTACACGGAATAAATCGCAATCGATGATTTATTGATCGCACATGTACAAGTACGTTCTACACAGTTAAATAGTAGCTAGGACATTTCAGTCACACGGACGCTGTATTTCATTACACCGGCATACAATGACCGATTTTTATCATTATTACGTTCTGAGCTGTCCGATTTCCAAAAAATCGGACAGAGATATCACACAGTGTACAAAATATCACATTTTGAACATAATAATGATAAAATTGGATGGATTTTTTCGCAGGATACTCAAAGATATTTGTCTCGCTATCGAGCTCGACGCTGCGCGTCTCGCACGATATTTTGTAAAACTCATAGCTCGACCAATATATTTTTGTATCATGCTCAATCCATCCAATTTTATATCAAACTTGGGTGAAGTGACCAAGGTTACCTCCCATTTATGTCACCTGACCCCTAACCCCTCAAAGGTCACACGGGGGTCAAAAACTTGATTTTCACGAAAACAAGTTTCAACTTTGTCGTGTAACTTGGGGACATGGATTGTTTTGACATTGTCTACAAACGTTATAGGGTGACAAAAATGTGTGGGGTCAAAAGGGGTCACAGGGGTACAATCAAAAGGGGTCAAAAACTTGATTTTCACGAAAACAAGTTTCAACTTTGTCGTGTAACTTGGGGACATGGATTGTTTTGACATTGTCTACAAACGTTATAGGGTGACAAAAATGTGTGGGGTCAAAAGCGGTCACAGGGGTACAATCAAAAAGGTCAAATTGTCATCTTTGTTCGATTTCGACGTTTGAGGGGTCAAATTGTTCGCCTTGAAACAGCGATCAAAAATGTTCATGGTGACCTCTTCGCCCGACGTTTCCTGCGGGTCAAAGGTCAAAAGAAAGGTCCAATTTTCAACTTTGTTCAATTTCAAAGGTTAAGGTGTCAAATTGTTCGTCTTGGAATGTTGATCAAAAGTGTCAATGGTGACCATTGACCTCGTCGTCCGACCTTTCCTTAGGGGTCAAAGGTCAAAAGAAAGGTCAAATTTTCAACTTTGTCTGATTTCAACATTTAAGGTGGCAAGTTGTGGGTCTTTGTTCAGTGATCAAATGTGTCAATGGTGACCCCATCGTCTGACTCTTCCTCGGGGGTAAAAGGTCAAAAGAAAGGACAAATTTTCAACTTTGTCCATTTTCAAAGAATAAGGTGTCTAATTGTTCGTTTTGGAACATCGATCAAAAGTGTTAATGGTGACCTCGTTGTCCGACCTTTCCTTGTGGGTCAAAGGTCATGAAAAGGTTAAGTTGACAACTTTGTCCGATTTCAACATTTAATGAATCAAATTGTGTGTCATCAGACATTTAAAGAAAAGGCAATCGGCAGGGTCTGTGTCACTTTTAGTGACATGTGTCATGTTTAGTTGTTATTGTTTTTTTATTTTTTTATTTTTTTAAAGTTGGAGAGAACCTTGGCGATCCAGGTTTACCCTTGGTAGATGTTGACTGCGCATTCAGTTGATGTCTTTTAACTCTATGTGATCTTTTTGGTGATATGGATATTGGTTTGATGATAGTTCCATCGTTAAAAACATCAACAATAAGACTCATTTAAAAAGGAAAGCGGAGTCATAATATTTGAAGGATTTAGCTTTTTTGAACATCTTTTTAGCATTTTTGCCAGAAGGAAAAAAAGCAACGGTGCGGCAATAAAATGTGAGGAGGGAGGGGACGAGAAACGACTTTATTTTTCATGCAGCCTTACGGTTTTTTTTTTTCAGTAATGTTCATATTCATAATTTAAACGTTTTTACAGCTTCTTCGGTAGTATGGGGAATGAGTGTATACAAAAATAACATATACTTTTCTGATTACGAACGAGATAACATTTATAAGATCGACAAACATGGAGCGGATTATCCCGACGGAGCAACATTAGTAGACTTGACAATTGACGGGGCAGCGCCTGTTGGAGATGTCTTGGACCAAGTCGCAGATATACACTTTTATATAGGTTTGTTCAATATACTAAACTCTATAAACCTTGAAGTATGCAGCAACAAGTAAACTCTGTTACGGAATCCATGACATCCCTCGTATTTAGCAACACTGGTTGGAGTGTTGGCAGAGGTGGTTTTCAGGATATCCCACAATGCATTATTCTGATACACTGATTGTACAATATGCCTGCAAATCCAATTCAACTCCTATACTTATGTACAGGTTGCTGAGGTTTTTTAGGTGTCAGCAATGTGGGTAAACACTGGGCTAGTGTGAAAATAAACACATCCCTAGAAAGATATGAATGAGTACTATTCAATTGAATTCTCAAATTCCTAATAGCCCCTTGTCCAGAAAACCATTATTGCCTATTACATATCAGTATATCAGAATGATGCATTGTGGGATATCCTGAAAACCACCTCTGGAGTGTTGGTGGTGTTGTGTTCTAATGCTGCAGAGTAAAAGATGAAGCATATTGCAGAATTAGGAGAATCAAGCTTGGACACAAATCTCCTCTCTAAATCTTAGACTGTACTGTATAACCAAACTGCTTGCAAAACACATTTAATTCGCAGTGATAAATCTTACTCAATCATTATCATTATTATTTAGAGGAGATTTGTGACCATGCAGAATCGATCTCTCCTAAAGCCGGTGTAGCAGGAATGTAAGTCCCCCGTTCTTACTGTCCGGGTTATACAGTAAAGTATAGGCTAACAACTCTCACGCAACATTAGTTTCACGCTTTACTCCGTTATTGTCTATGGAATGCGGACTACCATTTCAGGGGGACTAAGATTCCTTTCACACCGGCTTGATTCTTCTAAATCTGCAATCTGTTTCATCTTTTACTCTTAACAGCGTTAGATCACCTTTTCGGCTATATATATTTGAAGTAGGGTGATTCCATGGTTGTTGTTGCAGTAAGACTAGTCACCTTTCTTTTGTAGAGGGAGTATTTTATGATTTTCACCAATTCCCTCATTTGGTATAATTTTGTTCCTTACGCCATATCAGTCCGCATATACGAAGTAACCAATCTCTGATATCTCCTCAATCTTTCAGCAGTTCTGGCGGGATATTGTCAGAATCAGGTACGTGGTGCCTTCAACTTAACTGGCTGATAGCTATATCAAGTTTATCTCTACTTTCTGAGGGTAATGTCAATGTCAATCTCTTCTACAAGTGTCAGAGCAGAGATATCGATGAGCTGTTTCGGCTGTTCCGCATTAGTAGCCCTTAAAAATATTCTGCCCATTTTCTGAGACGCAAGGACTTATCTGGCATTGATAATAACCTTAATACACTATAGCACGATCTATTTCAGTTGTTTTGTATGTTGTTTTTTTATTACAGAAACTCCAGACATAGAAATTCCAGAAACGTTAAGAGTTTGCCCAGGAGATACACTAAACGTTACATTGGCTAACCGTTCTC
>JXSR01S073052.1:10840-22388 GCA_000969725.1 Ophiothrix spiculata
TGAAATACATAAGAAATTCCTCATCCAGTGATATTTAACATAAAAAAATTGTAAGTATAATTTCCAAAACCAAAGTAGGTAACAGTATCATTAGCAATTATTATTTGGTTAGATATGTATTTTTAAAAACTAATATAGTGTTAAATATCACCAGTTGAATGTTTTTACATGTAAAAGTATAGGAAATGTATCATTTTTGGAAATTTTTAAATGAACTTCGTCACTTTGATCGGCCATATCTTGAGAACCGTAAGTCCGATTTTTACCAAATAAAAACTATTCGAAAGTTAAAATTCCATAGATTTTGGCTATGTCATTATCTAAATTTTCTTATGGGTTTGTGAAATCCACGCCATGTCCCCCCTTAAAGTGTACTCGAATGATGTTCCAAATGTGCACATTCCAATCTTGTACTACAATTGTACTAAATTTTCTCCAGGGTGTATCCTACATGTTGCATACTGTGAGTACCATCAGAATAGGCCAAAAAGTAATTTTTGTGTTAGCCCTCAAGTAGAATTTCTGAAACAGTTAGGTCCGTTGGTCAAAAAGCCTTTGTTTCCCTAACTGTTAAATATTCCAAACATCAATCATTCATTACATTATGACACTGTGTTAGAATACATCATTGTAAAAATTGTGGGACTTTATATGTTCAGTACAGCAGGCACTATAAAAATGATCCACAATTCTAGATCCCTGTGCTTATACTATACCATATAAATACTGTAAAGCACTTTAATTTCGCGGGTACTTTATTTCGCGAAGTTCAAATGAGCAGCAACTTAGCTGGGATTTAATTTCGCTAATCTGGAACAATGACCATAAGTTGCAATGCAAAATATAATTTTCACGAGGGATTTAATTTTGCGAATTTTCTGTCTAGCGAAATTAAATCCCTAGCGAAATTAGTGGTTTTACAGTACCATTACATCGCCAATCGATGCCAGTTAGACACCATTGCCTATGTTATTAAACTCTATTTTCGTTAGCAACAAACTTGACTGTAATGTAAAAAACGGCAGCATTGATCCATGAAGTTGTTTGGATCTAACAAAAACATTGGATCAGGTGTGATTCATAATTAGCAGCCGTATTGTATTCAAGATCAGTAATGAATATGCACAAGACAGAACCCACTGCAATGTCATGCACTGAATATCACTTTTCATCAGACTTTAAAGTCAGACTTTTCTGACATTTAAAAAACTCACAAGTGTTTTATCAGCTGATCTTTGTTTTTAATGAAAGGTTCTACCACAATTATGAAGGTGTATAAATGGAGAGTAGACATGCTATCACAACCCTAACCCTCTTCAGTCCAACAAAATCCAACAAGCAAAAATCAAGAAATTAGCCAAAGTCCAAATAGGTCATAGACAGGGGCTACAGATGGGCACCTAAATGCTGCCATGGCAGGCCACACTCAGTGGCTTGCCATAGCTGGACATTGGATCTGGTTGCGAGAGGGCCGAATCCCAGGGGGAAACGGGAAATTTTGTATGACATACTCAGACTAAGATAGCGTTTGGGAGTTAGGGTTAACTGCTCATTTTGAAATCCTGACGATATTTCAGATAAATTCAGGAAATTTTAATCCTAATCAAGGGAGTATTATTTGAAATTGCAATTAAAATAATTCCTTTACCTTCAACAGATAAAAATCTCTGCCAGTATTCCTGTCAAGATATTCCAGTTGCATTAATTCACACTGTTGGCGATGGCTAATAACATCCTGTACCATTCCAAAGGGCAGGCCAGGCCTAGTAATAAAGATCCGCTTAGATTCCGATAAAAGACTAAGGTAGCTATCTCCCAGCTTTATATCCAGCAAAATTCCAAAAAGGATGAGTTTTGTTATAAATCCAGCAAAGCTTCCCACAAAATTGGAAAGAATGTCTGGTTTGATTCATAGATTATTTTCCTCTACAGAGGTAAAAGTAGTCACCTCTCCAATGCTACCATACCGGCTGGCACAACTTTGTCTATACCAAACAAAATCTGATTGCGTAGGAGGTGTTTATCAGTCACATCTCAAGAGGACTGACCACAGAGCCGAGCAATCTCTTTGCCTACCTGACTCATAGTATACTGGTGACACACTGAGTAAATAACCAGGAAAAATACTTTGGAATTGTTTTGTTTACAAAATTCACAGGTCTACTCAAAACACCTGTTTAGTAAACAGTTCATGTGTAAATCTAAACATGTATGTGTGAATCTAATGACAATTTTCAGGTGGATGGCAAAAAACAACAGTAATTATGCTGTACATATCTCACAGTGTAGGGACACAAGGACGACCAGGAACCGTCAAATCAAAGTATTTGGTCAAATCAACTGGTTTAATAGTCTCTAACAAGCTCTTGACAAAATAACAATGTGAGCTAATGTACATGGTCAGATAGGTAATGAAATTTCTAGACACTTTCTTTTGAATTGCTATTTCAATATCGTGAAAAATTCAGAGATGCAAGCTTACTCTAGATCAGAATGTCTAAATTTTTCATTGTAGCAAAGTTTGTTACATAATTCGTTTATTGGCACAATTCAAACCCAATAAATTAGTTCAGACACTTATCAGGGATGCAAGTCACTGAAGTCAAAGTTTCCTGAGATGTCTAACAATTGCCTGAAAAGATCACTTTTTCTATTCTTTTATAAAGGACAAAATTTCCTGAAAACAAAATCTTTTCAGTAAAATTTCCTGAATTCAAGAAATTTCCTGAAAACTTGTATCCCTGCGGATTGCAAAACCATCTTAAATCTCTTGATTCATTAGCCTAGTTCAAGTCTGTAGAAAAATCTCATTAAAAACAAAGGTTTTAGTTTATAATAGTTTACGTAATCTTAAAAGACAAATGAAGTATCGATCTGAAACGTTCATGAAGTTCATCTTTGTTGGTATAACATGATGGAAGGAAAAACATTTTTCACAACACAAGAGTTGAAAACATACCTCAGAATATTCAAACGAGATCTTTCGTTTTTCATCAGCGATTTGGTCTAACCCCACAAAAGAGACAGGTCAATCAAAGTAAGGGCTTGTATATTGTTGCTTTTGCTTGTGTAAAAACAATTAAACACACAATTGTTATGGATTGCAAACTCAAGTGATGATTGTCTATACTTACTAATTCCAGTGAATAGAATCGGTATGAGATAATGAAATTGTTTACAAAATACATTATGCATTTATAAAACATTTTAACTAGGTTATTGAATCAAAATTGATGTATATGTATCCATTCAATATTATTATGTCATTAAAAATGTAAAATTTTGAAACATGTGGCACTCCTTTTCAACACCACCCTCACAATACAAACAAGTTCAATACCTACGCAAAGAGCTAAATGTGAAAATCTCGCATCAATCATTTAACTGTACAGTGATTCCCGGGAGGGGTCTTTACTACAGAAGTGATTACGGGGATGTGCTGCAAACTTGGGTAGCAAAATTAGGCTGTCTGGAATGCCAATGGGTCCTTTTTCTTTGCAAAATATGGTATTTTGATGGGTCTGTTTTACCAAATTTTCTGAAATTAAAACGTGGTATTTTGATGGGTCTGTTTTACCAAATTTTCTGAAATGTGCACCATTTTTGGTGCAAATTTTGGATTTTTGTATAAATTTCAAACAAAAATCAGCCTTAATTTAAGTGCCAAATTAGCGTAAATTTTCAGAACAAAATTCAATTTTTGTATAAATTTGACTCAAAATTTGGGCATTTGGTATATGGATGGGTCCCTTTCTTGAAAATTGTCATTTTTATTTCATGGGTGTTACTTCACATTTCCAAGCAGCACACCCCTACCCAAACCAAATTTGAGTACCCCTCCCCCAAGTGAATCTCATTTCTCATAACATATACAAATACATGTTTGTAGCACAATCACCTGCTTCAAAAACATTTTTGCGTTTAAATATTTATACCAGATTCATTTTACAATTATCACCTAAAAGTTCTACTAAAGTGCACCAAATAAAATCTTATTTGCAAAAACATAGTCAATAACGGCTTTTTATGATTCAATCTTTCACTTAAAATAAAATACATAGAAAACTGAAACAATGCACGCATACTTTGTTCTTGACTTTTGCAGGCTTCAAAAATGTCAAGTCCATGGAGTATTATTTTACACCTTGCTCAAGCTGGTACAACTTCATCTTATTTTCTCAGTTATGTTATTATTTTAAGTCTGATTTTTATCATAAACATGTCTGATAAGCTTTAACTGTACTAACAAAGCTACGTCACTCTTATATAGAGTTTTATCACTGCATTTTCATGGCAAATGAATGGTCATAAAATGACAAAAAATCTAATATGGGGGAGTAGCAAAGTGAGAAGTGAGGAACTTGTAAACAACATGTTTACCTTTTTGTGTAAATTGTCGACTAGAGACTATGTACATCCTTACAACTATGCCTGTTTAACTGATTCTTAAACAAGGTGGCCTTCCAGCCCCGGGCTTCCAGCATAACTGGTGGCCCACCAAAATGTTTCCTAAATGGCAGCACCTCCAAGTTTGTGAAATTCAAACCTACATATATTTCTGTACAGCGTATAAATAGAAACTATCATCAATTATCTATTCAGAAAAATAAATAATGCTTTAAGACCTCCCTTTTGATGAAGTCAATCGTACTTTTAATATTTACAATCTCACATCTCCAATTGCAATCAACCCAGAAATCAACTTCCTGTAAGGAATTACCGTGAAGCGCAAATTGTCTTTCTGCACCAACCATGATGCGCAATCCTTCTCATCTGATTATACTGTACGTTTACATTTATATAAATATAACATGACAGGATTAGTCTACTTAACCAAGGAACTGTGAAGAAATCTTCGCGTGCTATCCAGCGACGAAGGATGGGGGAAATCTTTCGTTACTCATCAGGAGCAAGAGAGTACGCCATCTTCAATTAATGAATATCAATTATTTATTATCATTTATTATCAACTGAGCTTTGGGGATTGCAGTATAGGAAAGTGAGAAAATACTGTTCCAATAACCGCCCATCCCCCAATAAGGGCCCATTCATGTTTTTTAGGTGCAACTTGGTACCAATAAGTTGCATTCAGTTAGTTCTTATGTGCATGTGAGGTGATAAACTCCAACAAAATATTTTTTTTTTTTCATTTTATTGATGTTTTTTTGTATTTCAGAATTTATCCTGTCAATTTCAAAAATAAGGGCCCATGGAAAATGACTTTGTTAAGGGCCCGGATGGTTATTGGAATGAATAGGGTACTTGGCATAGTCATGTACCAATTGCAAATATCAATTTCAATGATCTTGTATTATTCTTTGACTGACAAAAATAAAAGCAGCTTTTAATGCGCGTGTGAAAATGATGCTTCATCTTTCATAGAAAACAATCTTTAATATTTTAAGTGAAGCTGACTTTGAAATCAATAAGGCAGAACACATGGTCACCTCTTGAAAAAAAATTCCAAGTACTACTTACGGCATTTCTAAGAATTTCCATCTTTCAAACTTACTCATTTATTTTCAATGCAGATACAAAAATTAATTCTCAATTAGACACTAGTTAACTAATTAGGCAATTACAATAAAATTTAGCTAGTCTGATGCTTCTAAAATAAAATTAAACAAGCAATTAGCAAATTAATCTGTGCCAATCAATCTGTGCAAATTAATATTAATACATTAAGGAGGCTACTTTAATATTAAGAAGATTTAATATAGACCTGTAGCTTGATTTCTCACAAATTAATATATCTGGGAAAACAAGCTAACAAGAAATCCCATAGAAATCATAGCAAGTGGAAAAGGTCCATTTTTAATTATAAGTAGTAAAATGTCCCCAGTGGGTCACTCTCTGTATTTCCAGGCACATATGTGCATTTGTATGATTTGAAAAGCACATTCCGTTTTTGCATTTTCTCATAAATAATTCAGCTTTTGACCGTCAGTTTGTGCTATTGTTACTACAGCTTTTGTTTACAACTTGTTACTTCAATTATCATAACTTTCATCCAGGTGGGATACTCTGCCATGAAATTGTAGAGATATAAATTATTTCAGTTTTTAGGTTGTACATCTGCAGTTTCATTTTCCATTTTGTACATGAGGTTTCTCTTCCTAATTTTTTCCAAAAGGATGAGGATAACACTTGTTTCCTAAACAAAGAGTTTTTATAAAAAAGACAATGGCCCGTATTCCAGAAAGATGTTTAGCTAAACCATTGTTTAACTGAGCATAAACTGTCCAGGAGTGATACGCACTGTTGCAGCTTTCAAGCGGAACAGGACAATGAGTCGTGCTGTTGACGAGAAATAAAACCTTGATTTAGCTAAACACCTTTCTGGAATACGGGCCAATAGGTCTAGTAAGGCCAGGGATGCAAGTCATCGGAGCCAAAATGTCCTGAAATGTCTTCAAATTTCCTGGAAAGAGCAATTTTCCTACTCTTCTATACAGGGCAGAATTTCCTGAAAACAAGATATTGTCAGTAAAATTTCCTGAATTCAGGAAATTTCCTGAAAACTTCCATCCCTGTAAGGCTATTTTTACATGTTCATCATTTATTTGCTAATGAGACTAGAAAAGAACAGCTAGATTCAGAAGTTTTGTCTTTTTCTTTTGTCTGTGACGCGAACATAAAATCTTGAGGGTAGATGCACACAAAATAACCTTCAAAAAGTACACGTAGTTCGCATCAGAGATCACTGTAAATTCGCTACAGGTACATGTTCACGAATTAAAACCAACAATGCTCATATGTTTTATTTGGTCAAATAAAGCTTTTGTCATGCTTTTTTTTTTTTGGCCCTGGTCATGATATGAACAATCTTGACAAAAGAATTTTAAGTCATTGTCGGCATCAGTATTATCATCATCAACATTTTTTCAGAAAGTTCAATTTTGTTGATCTTATTTGTTTATTTTTACAAGTCAAACTTCATTGATCTACATACAAATCAATAAAATATAAACCTTTCCACCGTTTTTTAATCAAGTTCTGTAACTCTCCCCTCCCCCGCACTACCTAACAATAACAGATACAATCTCTTTTAGGCCTAGTAAAAAAATAAACATGTTTCTCGGTCCCTCCCGCATCGTTTTTTCAGGATTTTGAAAAATATTTTTCATTTTTTATATTTCATGCACAATTTATGTGTAAACAAGGTTTGAAAAAGTCTATGCAATAGATTTGTTTCAGTTCAATAACCATTTTAAAGCATTTTTTGTTTTGATCAACCCTCAAGTATGTCTAAAACTCCAAAATAAAAAAGGCCTCCTCCTCTTCCAATAACACATCTGGTATCAATACACTGGGTGAGAATTGGCCATTAATGGGCGATTTTGCATTGCCATTGAAATAAAAATAAAAAGTACCTCTTCCTCCTTTTTTTCAAAAACCCGGACAAGAAACATGTTTTATTTTTTACTTGGCCTTTTGGTAATACAATATTCTACTCATCACATCTGCAAATCCTACCGATGTATTAAAAATCAACTTTGAAAGGTTTTCCACTTGACCACAGGCTCCGTTAATATTCAACACACATCAAATACATCTTTACCTGAATAAATTCATAAAACCATTTTGGTTAATATTGGTGTATTTGTATTATCTCATAAAGTAGATAACACGCCATGTATACATACTGTTGGCGTCTCTGGTGCACTTTTTCTTTTGATCATAATCAAACGAAAAAGTACACTAGATATGTGGAATCTACACTCCCGCTCTAAAGTATTTCCTGAAAATTAAAAACGTTCAAAAACCTCATTTTTTATATTAAGCGACATAGAATCATCAGAGATTCATACTAGTATAGGTAACTTATCTATTCAATATGAATTAATTCATGTTTCTTTTAATATTTGAACTTCCATTGCCATAAAAATGGCTGATTTCATGGACCAGATACAAATGCATCACAAGTACAAATCTCATTACTATGTAATTAATCAACTTTTCATAACCTCATTATTACCTTGTAACAGGATATAATATTTT
The DNA here is from genome assembly GCA_000969725.1 of Ophiothrix spiculata. Classification (NCBI taxonomy): domain Eukaryota; kingdom Metazoa; phylum Echinodermata; class Ophiuroidea; order Amphilepidida; family Ophiotrichidae; genus Ophiothrix; species Ophiothrix spiculata. The sequence goes on from JXSR01S073052.1 coordinate 18,842, forward strand.
CAGGTTATAAGTTTTAAAACAAATATGCAGAAATGTGTATAAACTCAAAATTACATGCCATATTTTTTAATGCAATGAATGCAATTCTGGATTAGTTAGTTCGATAATTATACAATATAGACTCTGTCAAAAAATGATGGAAATCGGATAGTCGCCTTTTGAGATATGGCTGAATAAAGGTTTTGTGCGGAAATACTTTCGAGCGACAGTGTACGATTTTGTGTGGTTATCCATGCACAAGCAACAGGTACTGAGAGTTCAACACTTTGTTAACAAATAACCCAAACATAACAACTTGGAGAATAAAGAATAAATTAGAATCTGGTTAATTAAGCAACAAATATTACTCATATTTTCTATCAAAGGACTGTCTGGCACCTATATTTTGTAAAGGAAGTGTAGCTGAAAATCAAAAAAAAAAATTAGAAGTTAAGAAAAAAAAATGTGGGGTGCTGATCTTGCAAATTAGAGGTCGTAATTTTGAAGCAAGGGTGAATATCCACTTTGGGCTGCTATCACATAGAAGTATACGCATTGCTATATAGTAAACGATATTCGCTATAGGCTCCTGGGGAGGCACTATTTAGTGATGAGGAAAATCCCTGACAATTTTTAATATGAGTGCCTACCTCTGGAGCGTATAGAGAATATTGTATACAGTATACTATATGTGACCCATCATATCGAAAGGTACCTTAATACCGGCATAGTAAATTACGAGATACGGGCCATTGAAGCTGAGCATAGTCAAAAATCACATCCAAGGTCGAATTTTAATTTCATTAGAAACGTTACCTTTGAAGTGTACTCTATCATATTAATCAGGCTCCAACATCCAAAACATAAGATCAATCTGTTAAAAAACAAGATACAAATCCTTTCTCCATTCAAGTTTTACCAGTACAGAAACTTTGAACTTGATTTTCTCAGAACTATAGTTTTCTGAATCAGCTTGATGCCTTTAACCAATTTGGATGTAACTTTGCAATCGAACATCCAATAACTAAAAGCAAGGTGACATTTTATAGCTTAAAATATAATCGTCCAGATGAGACCAAAAAATCAATTTTCATTTTGGGACCCTGAGGTACCTTTCGATATGATGGGTCACATATGTGATTGCAGCCTTACATACATATCATCACAAACAATTATGACCCTAATAAAATCTTAACATTCCATTGCGTTAACCTATTTGAGACATTCATAACATAGAATTCTGAAAATTTAAAAGCACCTGACACATTGTAAACATAACAGTAATGAATTTTGCTCTGCATATTATCTAATAATGACAGTCACACAGGAAAATGGCCATAAATGCATTGGCTACCATTCCGTTAAATTCGGAGCCGAATACGTGGATTTGGGATTTATGGAGGAAGACATCCCATATCGAATTTTTAACACAAACATAGTTTTACAAAACAAGAATCGGCTGTGACGTTAGCTAAAATAATCTATATATAAGTCGGTAATTTAATCTGTTCTTCCTATATAAGTGATGCTATGTGTCCACTTTATACCTATTTGGGTACACTGCCCGTGTATTGTTGGATAGAATTTTAGTACAATTTGATTTCGGGTAGGAAAACTATAAAAAAACATGTATTCAGGCATGTGAATAATTCTTCATAAAAATATCTGAATTTGGAAAAATTTAGCTAAAAAAACACTAAAATGGTTAATTCAAGCCCCAAATTATCTGAATTTGGGTGATTTTGGATGACAAAATATCTGAAATCAGATAATTATCTGAAAATTCTCATGCCTGTTTATGACTTGAAAATTCTTTTATTGCTTTCATCATCACCTAATGTTGAGTTTCTCAAATAGAATGAGGCCGTCTTGCCATTTTTTCATTGCTCATAATCTTACCTCTTTTTTGCGACTTGGATTTCTTTTATAACTTTCAACCTTTATTACTAAGGCGAGTTTTTCTAATAGACCGAGGCAGTTGGCTTCAAGCCATTTTTAACTGCTCTTAATCAGGGTAGTTCTTACCTCTTTTTTGTGATTTGGATTTCTTTTTATCACCGTCATCATCATCTAAAGAGAGTTTTTCTAAAAGATCAGGGAAGTTGCTTTCTAACCATTTTTTGCACTGCTCATAACCTGGGTAGTACTCGCAATACTCTGGGGGCATACTGCATACTGTAGGGAAAGAATCAATAAACACACACTTAAAAAATGACAAAATATGAAACAGGGAAAATTCTTTCAATACAATTGTTTGCAAGTGTCCGGAGCATTGTCACAACTTTAGGATAAGTCTGTGCGATGTAGTCGGACACACATACAAACAGCATATGAAAAACAAATCTTACTGAAGGGAAATCTAGCCTGGTTGGTCAGAAAATTATTTATTTTAACTCTTAGAGCGGCGAAGGCAAAAATTTGATGTTTTCATTGATAGCTGCTTTTTGTTAAATTTTGATTGTTTCCCTGAATGACACATTTTTCTGAAGATTTACTATTTGTATACATGATCTACTTGCAGAAGTGATAAGTTTATTTGTGAAAAGCAATAGAAGTTGTGAAAAATATGAATGTTTTTGTGATTGGTTATGCATTTAAACTTGACATTTCAAAAATGTTGCATACGGCAGCTATTAATGAAATCATTCAATTGGTGCAATTTGCACCATTTGGCGCTTAAGGTGTTAAAGCCTAGTTTCACAGTGTTAACTTCAATCTCAGCAATAGCGTCCTTTGTGGATGCTGGTCAACCAAGCGAAAGCACTCCAGTGAGTGGGAATCTGTAGCACAGAAACCATTATCATATAAGGTTGCTATTTCAAATCTACATCAACACGACAAGCACAATTGAAGAAGTCATTCATTTATATTTCAAATATGACATTGACTGATTCAGTTGCTCAGTGTTTGTTGCTTGCATGATGTCTGAAAATGTTGGAAGTTAAGATTTAACCTGATAATGTTTTGTGATGTGTAGGCCTATATGAGAATGAAATTCCATGAAAAAACAGGGAAATTGTGAAAAAAAACAGGCTAAAAATAAATGAAAACACAGACATTTAGCCACAAAAAACAGGAATTCCTGTTTAAAAACAGGAAGATTCTCATGCCTGGTTTATTAGACAAATGTTGGTCATTACCTCCACAATATAAGACATCAAGTGGATATGTCACCCCTGGTTTCTTTGCTCCCACCTGAGGTGTCGTGTCTCCAGCATCTCCTCCTTGCTCAACATCTACTGCAGCCATATTTCTACATTGAGGGTAACAAAAAAGTGAAGGTAGTAAAACAAATTAGGATTTCCAAAACAACTACTAGGCCATAATTATTCAGTCAATAATTAAAGTATTCAAATCTTTCACTTACAAAATCAAATTGAAGATTTTGATAGCACATGAAAGCACATACACTGCTCAGCCATTCCGTGTAACTGTCTCACTTTCCAAAACATGAAAAATGCTCAGAACTTTCGAATTAAAGGTGCTATAGTAACAAATTTGGTGTCAGATGAAAGAGTTTAGTGTGCTCTTTAATTTGAGCCATCACACAATAAGATTGACATATATG
>JXSR01S073053.1:67559-78217 GCA_000969725.1 Ophiothrix spiculata
CATGGTTCGAGTCCCCGCATAGGCAGTGGAAACTATTTATCTTTTCATGATTGAAAAATAGTTAGAATTCACATTTTCCTGAGCATGTGGATTCCTCGTATCCTTAACGAGTCAAAAGTTGAAGCATACACCTTTTTTAAAATTAACAGATTTAGCGAGATTATGTGTAAAATCTAGATAGTACCACTGAAGAATGACAAAGAGTGTATATAATCGTACATATATATACTTTTTGGTGAAGTTTATAAATCATTTTGGGACTTTTATTCAATCCTTACTTTTTGTCATGTTGTCACTTTTACAAAAAGCCTTTTTAAAAAGTATTCTGTTCGCATATTATGGCATTTAGTTTCATAGAATCTCTCCCATTCTATTTATTTCATGAACAACAGAGTTAGAATTAATTCGATATACGGTATGTTTAGATTTATTGGGTAAAAATCTAATCTCAGTATTTTAAAACTTTATATAAAAATAAAACATTTGAGGTATCTTTAGTTTGTTGTTCAGTTTTTCCCGTAGTATGACCTATTGATTAAATGGATGACAAAATAAACATTGCAAATGTCAAGGCTTCCCAGACGGATTATATTAACCTATTGTAGACTTACAATTGAATATGAACCTTACTTTGAATAACTAATACAAATAGTTAAAAAAATATTCACGCTACATTAAAAAACGCAGAGAAATTATTTTCAGGAATACATTTTTAAGAAGCTGTTAACTTTTTTGATTAAACAAAGACTTTTAAAATCAAACTGTTGTTTTATTTAATGTATTTGATATAGCTGTCTTTCTAATACTTTAAGTTATAAAAAATTGGTATTATCCTGTCTATACGTGATACGCAAGTACACGTACACTGCAAAGCTGTAAGCCCGGTTTATAATGTTACATTTTCAGTTGTGATCAACCATTCTCACATTAAGAATTGAGATTAAGAATTCTACATTCCAATTCCAAATGAAGCCAATCTCCGTAATGCATTACTTGTATGCTCTGCGAAGTTTAGCTAAATACATGGTTGCTCATATAGTTGGAATAAAAATATTTTTACCGCTTTTTTATGTAAAGGTCAATTTATAAGGTAAATATCTGGAAACTTATGTTGCTTTTGGTCAGATTTGATAAGTAATCCTGTTGGGTGTGAAATTGAACTCAGAATGTGATCAATTTTTTCATGTACTAGTAAGGGGGTAACAACTCTAATGGGTTCAAAACGTGATTTGTAAGTCAAATTTGATTTGACCACGCCTTCTTCAAGGTCACTCCAATACTCACATTGAGTAGTCACATGGAATGTTTATCTGTAATAGAGTGATATGCAGGTGACTGAATGTCTTGATCACGCTCGACTGCACCGATAGAATGCTTAGAAGCAAAGCTCAAAATGATCCTTCAACGCCCATCAATTTACAAAAATAGGGTTGTGGTGAACGTGGAATGGTCCCTGGTGGTATGTGACATCTTAAAAGATTTTAAGAGGCTTTTAAGATGTCATATACCGCCAGAAACCACTTCACATGGACCATATCCCTGGTTTTGTTATCTGGGTGGCGTTGATGGATCATTTTGTGCTTTACTTCCAAGCATTCTCTTGTCGCAGTCAAGCGTGACAAAGACATTGAATCACCTGCTTATCACTCTATGACAGATAAACATTAATAATAATAATAATAATAATCATTTGTAATGCGCCATCAATCTAGTAGTACTATTCCGAGGCGCAAACATGAAATACAAAAACATTCCATATGACCTCACACCTTGAGTATTGGAGTGACCTTGAGGAAGGCGGGGTCAACCCAAATTTGACCTAAAAATCACGTTTTTGACCTTTTTGTGTTGTTACCCCCTTACTAGTACATCCTCTTGCCATTTTCACTTTTTAAAATATTTTCAAAGACCATGTTATAATGATGAAAATTACATCTCATTGAGCTTCACATGATATCCAGAAGTCAAGTTATGGTCCGTCAAAGGTTGTCTGGGAGTAAAATGTATACCTGAGATAAACACATTCAAAGATCAGTAAGCCTCAATTTTCTGTAAATTTTCCTCGAAATATACATATAGGGCCTATATTTTATATTTTTTTAAATGAAACTTTGCTGGTGTTTTGAAGTTAGCACAAGGATTGTGAACCTGTCAAAAAATTTATTTCGGCAAATTACGATCTTGACATGTATTTTCACCTGTCGCGCAAAATAATATTATCCATAATGTCCATGGTAAAATGTTGTAATTTTGTTTGCTTCGAAGAAAGGACCTATATGCTATATATATACGACTATCTATTGCCAACATTTATATAGCACTTTTTTATCCATGTCTATCGCTCATCAGTATAAAAAGTACCAAAGAGCATTTTGTGAATGTCATATCGACGTTGATGGCGTCCAGTTTATAATTAAGCAAAGTCGACTTTAGCTTAAGTTTACAGATATGTCTATGAAAAGTGTATTTGAATCATTTTAAATCATTTCAAAATGAAATTACAGAATTTTGATGACATAACTTGCTTCATACACGTCTATTTCTCTACTGACAGATCTAAAAGAAAACAAGAGTGTTGTTTACACGAATGTATCAAACGGAGATGGTTAAAGAAACAGAACTATGTTTTCCTTAACCAGGCCTCATGTTGTGAAGTATCCATCGAGGGGGAGGGGAAAGCAATGCTTTCAGTAATTACAAAATGCCTATTTTATCAAATATATTTTGCGAAATTATTGTTTTAAATCTCAAACAGAAATTAATTGTTTTTTTTTTATAAATCTTGTTTTGAAGTTAACAAAAAGCAATACTCTTGAGATGTCAATCACATCTGAACATTCCTATAGACAGACATTTTGTTAACTAAGCAGTGGTAAAACGTCTAAGTTAGATCCCCTACCCGTGAGTGAGTATATAGATACAGCATGGCCTTCATCGATTCACCGTTCGTTCTCTTCTAGACAGGTTGTGCATGAAAGTGAATGTGACAGACTGATAATGGTCAGAAGACATGGCACAGTATTATTTTCTTATTGGGGCCGCATGGAAATCGGTCAAATTGGCCTTATCGTATTGCAGACAGCTCCGTGTAAACAAGTGGACTAACTTTCCTCTGTGAAAACTACATTATCCATATGCATATCCTTGACGAAAAAGCCCTTCGCAGGATACGCTTAAGTATTCAAATGGCATTCTCATATTTGCTTCAAGGATGCATTAATTTACGTATTAAAGTTCATCGGATACTTTTAACCATTTTTATGAGCATCATTCGGAGTCATATGCCTGTAGAGAATAGCGTATTGCTAGAGAATGTTTTGAAAGTCTAGTTCGTCCCAAGAGTAGACTATTGTGTAGAATAGGTAAAACGAAAAGTGTGAATTTGATACTCAAATGACCGACATATGAGAACCGTGCTTTGTCGTGTCTAGAATAATTAGATTGAATCGGACGAGGAAAATCAATGTAAATACTGAACAGAAGAAATGACATTGACAAACGTCTCGCAACGGTCATTGTATTGCATTGTATTTCTCTGTTAAATAAAAAAGAAAAGAAACCTAAGTTGAAGAGACAGTAAGCCATTGGTGGGTTTAGTTTATTCTAGTTATTATGAATACAGATATTCATAGCCAATGGGATAAAAATAGGAATATACGGATTAGAAATATGATCCTGTTACCCATTTTATAGAAATTTAATACCTTTTAATTGAATTTCTTAACCTGTTCAATCATTTCGCTTAAATTAGAATAGTTTTGAACGAAGCACATGAAGGATGAACATGATTATTTTTTACTATCATTCATATACAATGTATGTATCCATATTGTAAGCTATGGTATCAAACTGTACACACATCTATTATTGAACTCATTGAATTTCCTACAAGTAATGACATTTTGAACGCAACAGATTTGTGAAGAAAACAAGCGTATGACCTCAAGTAGTACGAATTACTTACTTTTCACGCGATCACCGCGTCAAAGAACCAATCAAGACTCGCGTGGTGAATTTTCGTTATCAAATCGATATTATCGATGCGTAGTCGCACACGGTCTCATTATACACATCTTGCAGATTTGATTTGTAGGAAATTTAATGATTTCAATAATAGATGCATTTGTTATTAACTTAATAGTATATTCACACTTTATTATTAGTATTACTAAGATGAATTTTGAACTTCGGTACATTAGGTATTCTTAAGAAAAAAAATCTTAAATAAGAAAGAAATAATTTTGTCAATTTAATCACAAATTTGAATAAAGCAACGGAATGATTGCCAAAACATTAACTTGAGTGAAGTACATTAAATGCAATTAAAAACATCAATTATTTTGATCAGCTGATTGAAACTTAACTGTAATGTGAAAACAGATTGGTCCGCTTTTATTCTGATATATGAAGAAACAAGGAAATAATGCATTTTATTTACTGTTGTAGATTTTTACGATGCAAAGTGAACAAGGAAAGTTGGAAATTCAATAACATAGTCAATGAAATTTGAGATAGGTTGTCCATTTTATTGCCAAGATAGATTAAACAGAGAGGAAAAACAATAAAGATCTAATATAGACCGAGAATAAACAAAATAGTCTTGAGACAAAATTATTTCTTCGTGAAGGCATGTACTTGTTTAGAAATTGACAAACCAAAACTGCAAGTTGATACGCGGTTGACACTATAAACTGCAACATAATACATGGAAGACGTGTAACTTGAAAATGTTATTTCATTTCAGATATGATTATAACGACGATGTTATTTTCAAACGTGAGAAAGGTTAATTGGAATTTTGATTATAAATTGGAAATATGGATCTTTTACCAAGGTAATATGTATGAAACTTTGAAAACTTAAACCATTTTGCTGAAAAATAACAAGAAAGAAAATTTACTAGCTGAAAATGCATAGTTGTTCGATCTTTTGGATATACCCCTTTGGGGGTAACCAATTGTGACATTCGACGTCAGTTCAAAACCCAGATGTTTAAGAAACGCTTTTTTTTGGGGGGGGGGGGAGATTTGTTCAACTTTATATTAGTTTACGGGATCTACCCTCCAGAAATAAGTGGAAAAGTCGCAAATGAAGATTTTTCAATAATAATAACCTCTGAAAATAGGAAAAAATAGGATTTTTAAGGTAAATTTTCGTTATTTTAATGTAAAACGCATCATGTAAGATTTTGTTAACTCTATCTAAAGTTATCTAAAGTTTGAAACCCAAATTTTACTGGACTGGGTAGTTATTCACGTTTACTGTACTCTTTTATAGCCCAGCAACTTTAAACATTTTAACAATTGCGATTAATTGATGTTATTTGACTACAAGACATTTCTAATTAGAGAAACCTTATTAACATGATCCGTCAATGTATTCTACATGTGTATATATATGCAGATATTTCATCCTAAAAGCAGTTAAAACAATTACATTCCAGACAAATAAATATCAGAAATCATGAGGAATTACCTCATTTAGTATATAATATCCTGAATGTATTAAATAACCACTCCAGTGTCGCTAGGCACTGCTCTAAATGATCTTTTCTTGGGAATTTATTTGTAACTATTGTATAAAGATTTCACAGGTTTTGTCTTAAGCTTGAATAATTGTTTTCGAATAGTAAAAAATATTAAAGTATGTATTTACATCATGATATAATGCTAATCGGTGATTTTGTTCACTTGATATAACATGTTAGCATTTCAAACATACATAATATTGGATGACCCCAAAAGTGATACAAAGATACCAAAACATATGTAAAAGTATTGTACGGGACAGGGTAGAATGCAAATTACAGAAACCTCAATCCTGTATTGAATTCATACTTGTCCTTTATTTCGTTTGTATTTCTTTATGTTCAAAAAAGTGGTCGTTTAGAAAAAAAAAATCTGCTTTATTGAATACTTAAACTAATAAAACAACAGTCTGTCGACAGCTACTCTGTAATCAACCTCACTAGGCGAATGCAAATTGGGAACATTTTAGAGTTCTTCCAATAAAATGTAAGTAATACTCTACGATAAATGAAAATGGTGCATTTTATGACATTTTTATGGAAATTAACGATTTTGAGCCTTTTGAAGCATGCTAATTTGAACCCTACATCATTTTTGTTTTAGAAGCTGAAAAATCTTTTTAACGATTGAATATATTTGACAACAGATTAAAATTCGGATTTTAAAAATATGAAAAAATACATATTTGTTTCAAGACCTTCAAAATTAATAAATGGCACGGTAAAAATATATCTTTTTAATGGACTGCGAAAGGTTGTACATATCGGCCACTTTTATAGTGCACGTTAAATATACCGTGAACCGACTTACGTTCTATTATCTTTGAACGGTCTCTACTTCGGCACGCTACGATCAGTTTGAAATCCTAGGTATTACAGTGAATATAACGGGGCATTGATTGAATAAGCAGTTGTGAATATGATTTCTTAATCTGATTTCATAAATTTTCAAACAATCTGTTTTTAAATGAATATTTGAAGAAAACTTACTTTCAGCTAAAAATAAATAAACAAAAAATAAATAAATACATTCCAAAATACCTCAGCCGGGTTTGAAGCTGCAGTCTTTGCATGCATTGCGAAGCGAACGCTTTACCAAATACCTACGGAAGGATGTTGCAATATTTGCGTCATTTAAATAACTTGTTAATAGCATTACAAAAAGGATTTAAACAAACACACAGAATACATTATAGGACCTAGAAAATCCAACACCTAGATTTTACACGTAAATTCTGCAAGATTTTAACAAGACTTTAAGAAAAATCGGCATTAAATTATCATGAACGCAGATTTTCCGGTCAATTACGTGGGTTTTGCCTTTAAAAAAATTCATTCGCAAACTTACACGGAATATTGCAAGTATTTTCGGGCTTATATTTTCCATTTTATACGATTTTTAACAATATGTTTCAAACTCATGAATGTTCATAGAAAACGCCAAGTATACGGTACTTTGATAATTTACCATGAATAAAATCTTTTACACAGTCCGTAATTCTGGGCTGCTAGACTGATAAGATTCATTATTTAAGGCCTAGATACACTTTATCGTTCTTGTAGTCATTTTCATTTAGATTTTTCTCATGGTCTTGCATTTTCACCACTATGTTAAATTTTTATTCGGTAATGAACATTTACATCTTAATATTTTCTCATGGTGTCAATTTTTTTTGCCATGGTGTAAAATGTTTTACAATTTACCAAAATGTTCATGATGGTGAAATATTTTTTGCATCACGGCACATTTTGCAATAATTACTCATCTGTAGTATTTTGATAATTCATAGGACAATACTTCTTTGGTATTGTTGTTTACCATAATTACCTTGGTCTTTTCATTATAATCTGAAATCTGTCCTTGACAGGTACTTTTGATATTATTCTGCAGAAATAATTTGCTCACTGCTTCATATATCTCCAATGATAAACATTTTCATTTGGAATGTTTGCCAATGTTTCAATTTTTTATCATACTAATTACAGTTTTAGCGGATTATTCCGATCGATTATATTTTCTGGAAACTCGAGGTCAATATGCATTCAGTTGTCTGGTTTTTACAATTTTTAAAAATGACGAAGTCTATCTTGCCCTTTAGAGGATGTAAAATGGGGACGATTTGCTTGCAATTTGTTTAATTTCAATTTTTCGAGATACTCAGTAATTTTGATTATTTTTGATAAATTTTGAAAAAACTTTAGCATATTATTTACTCTTTTTGTCTCATTTTCTCCAGAATTTCCATGAATACATCTACATTGAAATACCAAATTAGTATCCTTCATTCTTTTTAAAATTTCTATACAATTCCAGAAATGGATAATCGCATTTTGAGTGTGTCTTTCAACATTATCATATCTGGATCCACAACATTTAGCGGTCTCATTATGTTGCTTATAATTAAAAACAAAATAAGACTCACCTACTCTGTGAACATTTCCCAATAACCTCAATAGAAAATTACCTGTCCCGGATAACCTGTGCATATTGTCATTCCATATAAGGCATTCAAAGCTCATTACGAATTAATCAGCCTCACTATTCTTTGTGCATGAAAGTCTTATTAGTAAAATATCCAAATGTGGTGATATTTAATAGAAACGTAGAAAAGATATGATTATTTTTGTGAATTATATATTTTTCAGATTTTGACAGGTCTGAATGAGAGTTACTTATATTTCAACCTGTTTATATGATGTACAATTTTTCTACACTATCTTATATTTTTCTGGGCTCGGAAAGGAGTAAGGTTTTTATTTCTGGTATGTTTATTCTCCGACGGATCAATAAACAAGAATGAAATGAGGTTTTGAATATCGTCTATTTTCGAATGTCATAGTATTTAAACGTAATCTGTCCAACATGTGCTTCTCAAGAACAATTCAACAAACGGACATGATAAAATAATTTTTTATTAATCAATGATTCAACAATGGTTCTATAATAAGCATGCATACTGCTTGATTCACTGAGCTTGCAATCCTATACTGATTAGTCTCGACTGTCAGGTAATGTTCTTGTCAAACGAAGGATTTAATTCACGAATAAACAATGAGGTCAAGAAGGTCATTGAAATTAATTTGCAAACCGGTATCTCAATGTGTCATATTTGGTAATACGAAATACATATGGTCATATTTTTTGAGGTCGGGCCCATTTGCGTTACATCTCAGTCACTTCATCCATACCTAACACCTTCTTGGTAATCGTTGATTAGAGTTGATAAATACCTTTAATTGGCTATTATTTTTTATTGATTTTATAGACCAATACATTATCTTCAAAATCATACCAAAATTTTTCATACAATTATTGAAAAGTTGTGACAAAATTTGATGCACAATGTACATATCTCATCCACACCAACCACATTTATGCCTGTTTTCATCTCTGGCTAAATTAGCTTATTGACTTTAACTTGTTATTAGCATTAATTATCAACTTTATTCGGGTTAATTCCAACTTGTTTTTGATAAACAATAACTAGCCTTTAAAATCATATAAGATTTATGACATTTCAATTGATTTTTAAGAAGATATGACAGTACAATTTATGCACAATTTTCATGATGCCTCATCCACACCCGCCTCATCCACACCCGCCTCCACCCCTGGCTAAGTAGCTTTAACGGATCATTAAGCCTAATTAATCACTTCATTTAGGTTCTATTCTTAATTTCTTGAAAGTCAAATAAATATTCTGTAAAATTATACAAAAATTATGACATTTCATTTGATTGTTGACAAGATATGACAAAAAATGATTCATAAATAACTCTCCATGTAACAAATCCACCATTTATGGGTGCCCACATTAAAAAGCATGACCATATTTTGAAATGGATGGAGTAATACGTCTATCCTGGGTTTCCCACCCGGAAATCAATCTTTACCGAAATTTAATCCGACAATGCACTGATAAAGCATAACGATGCACCCAAATAGGCGTGAAATGGATGCGCACTATCACCCATCCTAAACAACAATTCAAATTGCCCGCTTTTAAGTATATGAATTGGAGGAGCTAATGTCACGGTTTATTAGTTTTATAGGCAAAACTGTGTTTGGGCTAAAATTTCGGTAAAGATTGGCATCCGGGTGGAAACCCAGGATCGACGTATTGTATCTTTCAATTCGATACGTTAATTACTGTATAGGAAATCATAGTGACCTACGACATAGAAGGACACACCTAAGTAGAAAAACAATATATTGCGAAATCTAATTCATAAACTGAGTGGTACACTAGAATTTTGGCGATATAAATTTGATAAAATGAAGGAAGACAAAAGCGCTACAATATTTAGTAAATAATGTAAGTGTTATCCACAAATATTATCTACAGGGCAAAATCAATGTTGCTTGAAAAAAGGACACACAAAACAAACATATACCTTTACTCATAAAACAAAATGTCACGACGAAAACCTAAGGCAATCATAATACTTTTAAACGCTTTCCAAATATACTTTTAAAATAGTGGGATTAATATAGGTCGATTACCTGCATAGCTAGCTTAATGCATATCAATTTCCATTTAAGCATATAGTCATGTCGTTTTGAGTCCTCTTAAAAACAAAAACAGGTGTTTGATTGAAGATTGACTTCCTATAAACATTTGTAAATCACAATGAAAATATAACCCACATTTACTTAAATTAATCTTCATTACCGTGCCTCTCTCGTTAATGCATGTTTAATGCCTTGCTTGAAATTATTCAAAGATAGCTTATGAAGAAGATATAAAAACACTAAAAATAGATACCTACACTCCCGGTCAAAAGTGTTTGCGCACCTGTTACATCAGCCATAATCGCCTTGTTTATATCAAATTATCCATTATTTTCGTGAAAATCCTGTTTGTGTGCATGCTATATTTATCTAACATTAATAAATCAAACTTTCTTGCGATTTTTGACCTTCCGTAACCACTGAAATTTATAATTTTCTAAACCGTGTCAAATCCCAACGTAAAATTCCCATAGAGCTGAACCTACTTAATTATTCATAAGCTATTTTTTCCCATGTAAAGCTATAGGAGATTTTCACGTCTTTTAGACGTAGAAATTTAAACAAATGCGCAGTAATTTATTTAGACTTTATGTTTATACGCAAATGAAAGGATTTGGT
>JXSR01S073053.1:88006-104666 GCA_000969725.1 Ophiothrix spiculata
TTCTTAGCGCTAGTCGTCCTTTCATGTCGTGTGACATTTTACATTGATCCACTAACAGTTTATGTTAACGTGACAGGGATATGTGGTACCTGGATGTCATCATTACTGAAATATCACTTCGTCGTTGATATACCATACTATCGTATCTGCAAATTGGCATTTTTAGAATATTGGAAATTAGAGTTTTAGTACATTGTAAAAATTATTGACAAAAATAGGAAGACCCTCCTTTTTGTTTGTCACAATTTCTAACATCATTGGTAATTTTAAGTATTTTAGGTTTTGTTTGACTAAATTTAAACGTGCGGTGAAATACATTTTTCAACATGAATTTTAAACTGGACAACCACACAACATAAATGACAGTCAGCGAAAAAAAATCACTGACCATCCAGGATTCGAACCCGGGACCTTGGCATTAGTATTTTGGTTGTTTACAAAATACAAATAATTATAAAAAAACTAATACATTATACTATATGTGACGCATTACAGCAAAAGGTACATAGAATAGTTTTTATACGTGAACCTTAACCAGTGATTTTACGTCCATGATCAAAAGGGCGTCAACAGGCTACTTTGAAAAGGTTGACAGCTTTTTTGCCGAAGCCTCATAAATTCATGATGTTCCGACAATGCGTTTATTTTGAAACTTTGACAGATTGTAGGCTTGATACTCCTTTTTGATTTACAAATAATATTGTAAAAATACGTGGTATTAATTTTGAACGATAATGTAATAAACTTGTGTTGTTTCGCCTGAAAAAACGGACGTGAACTACGACTTTTAGATCTCCCCGTTTGATCCCTATATTGCCTGTTTTTAATATCAACATTTTTTACATTTTGTCTAGTATTAGCATTCGTAAAATTTACTTGCAAAATGAGTATTCAATGGAGGCAAGAATTGAAATCTTTTATGTAAACAAAAAAAAAATACAGCATTCTAATGTGTATATTTTAGATCTCAGTTCACGATATCAAGGCTGCTCAGATAGCGCAGCGGTTATTCCCTCGTTTCGTAATTCATGGCAAACCCGTACCATAAGCCATGGTTTGAGTGCCGAAAATGCAGTGGAAACTTTTTCTCCTGAGCAGATGGAGAGTATTTACCCTTAAGTCGTGCACATTTTTTCGTTTTAGATATTGAAGTGCTCTTTTCCTGTAATCATGCACCAAAATGATTATTCATAGTGTTTCGAAGTGAGCATACTTTTTTTGCTTGAGAATCAGTTTAAATGACTCGATCATACATGATGGTGTCTTTATAGTTGAATATGAAAGTCGGAGGTCAGTAATAACAGAAGAAGGTGAAGGACTAAGATTGTATTAATAGAGTAATACAATAATATTTTCATTATGCCCACCTTAGGCGCCTTTCTTAAGTTCTTATACCATTTATTTTTCGACTGACTGACTGATTATTATAATCTTTTTTCTATGATTGAATGATCCTAATCTTTGTGTACGGTCATTCATAACATCAATAATTATTTTCATATACATGTATACATCAAATCATACAACATGGCTGTAAAATATAGGGGGGGGGGGTACCACCCCCCTAACGGATGATTCCCTGTCGCATAAAACGCAAACGAATACGACCTAAAGGATATGGGTAGTTGTAAGTTCATCCTTTGTGGTCATTTTAGCGAAACATAATCGTAGGTGCCACCTTTAGGGGGTTAGGGTGTCCCGTCAAAGTCGGAAGGTAAAGGGGGGTGGTTACAACCTTGGAATATTTTAAGTCACCATTGCATAGTATTGATCTAAAACTTGCAAAACATCTTTAAAAACACCATTTTCCTTCTTTATAAGCAAACAACGGGTTAAAATGCCGATGTTTGGAACTTTTACAGCAACAGTTTGATTTTTTGGCCATTTTTGCAGAAAATCGTGATTTTCCGACTCGGAAGTATTTAAGACGTCATAATTACGTAACGCCTTTTTCATGATTTTGGTCTCAATAGAAAGAAGAGACACTACCCTATACTATGGTACCAAACAACTCATCCTTTGGTGGTTAAATTTCAATTTCATAGGGGTGGTAACCACCTCCCTTGATAACAAACGTTACAAAAAATACGTTGGTAAGACCAGGGTTAATCTTTCATTTAGTTTTTAAATATAAGTGCTTATAATATAAGTGCTTAATTTGATTCCTTAAATGTAAGGATGCGTTCACTTCATAATTATTATGCATGCGAATCATGAGATCGCATTGGGTTCTAGGTTACTTCAAAAAGGAATAAAACGGAATTATTTGAGCAATACAACCATATTTTCATTACGCCCATCTTTGATGCCTCAGATTGAAGTTCTAAAACCATTCATTGCTCGAATGAATGAATGATTAGTTTATCGGTATACGGTCCGTCAAAACATCAATAACCATGGCTCCATACAGCTTTAAACATAGATTTAAGCTACCATAAACTACAAATTAACTAATCTTCTTACACTTCAAATCATGCAACATGGCTGTAAAAATGTGTGTATCGGTAACGGAGATGTAGTTTAATTTTAATAATACATTTAACGCTGTTATAGTTTATTGTTTTCCAGTACAACTTTAAATTTTTTGCGGGGGGGGATATAGAAAGATCAATTCCTTCGCAAAATTCTTTACTGATGATTTTTAATCATTCCCTAAATGCAATAATGCTTTTAATCCACATCAATCATGCACGCGGATAATATAATTGTATTGGGTTCCAACTTACTTATTCATGGAGGAATAATACGAAATTATTAGAGCAATACATCCATGTTTTTAGTATGCACATCTTTGACTTTTGTTATTTCAAAAAATGATCGGAAATATTAATATATCTGTAAATTTCGAGGACACAGATATACAGTATTTACTGGTATAATGACACACTTTCTAGCATACTTTAACTCACTTCACGAGACAGATTTTTTCCAGACACCAGCTGCGGTTTGCTACTTAACTTTCTAAGTAAACTTCGTGAGTTGAATTTGAAAAGCAGACATCGAACCTTTCAAATGGTGTTTTGTATTTCACACGTTCTTGAAATAACATTTACTTGCACTCAACTCTATAAGGTGATGAGATATATTTGGACAGTGTTACCTAAAAATTCTCAATGCAGGTGGAAAATGCCTAAAGAATGAATCAAAGTCAATGTTTTATTAAGTCATAGCATAAGACAATACACCTGTAAGATTCACAGGTGCTATGAAACAATGGTTTTTAAATGCCATTATAAAAATAGATTAATACTTTTTCTTTACCACATTTATGCGATGCAAAAAAGCTTCATTGTTGGCAGTGGCATGTACAGGCTACCATATCGATATGGTAAGATTTTAAAGGTGAATATATAGTAATAAAACAACGAAAACGGGTTCTTTATTTTGCACCATACATGCTACGGGCAATTTTCAAAACTGAAATTTGCCATGGTTACTGCGGCCACATTTGAATCTAATGACCTTACGAGAAAGCAAATTATGATGCCATTTTTGAAATTGAAATTGAAGTTGAAATTTGTGATTGTTGATACAAAAGTGCGATACACACATAGTCACAGTAATAAGCCAAAATGTACAAAGTATTAAAATGACACTTACAGTACCGTACTGGTTATTCAATTATCATAACATAATTTGAGGATTACTTTTAGTGCTTGATAATTTTATGTATAGATTCCTCTACATTTTGGAAGGGGTAATTTTATGCATATACAAAGATTGGTACCATATGCATACATGTGACTCAATTACACTACTAATTGAAGATCTTTAAAGATTCTGAGTTAAGAATGACATACCATACAAATAATGAATGTTAGTAAATACGATTTGGAATATTCATCTTAGAAAAAATTACCATTGCAAGAATTGAAACATTTCACAGTAAGATGTCATTAGACAGACTTTGTTATCATTTTTCCGGCAGCACATTTTCCGGGGGTTTTGTAGAAAGCCGTAAAATAACGGATAATTTCTCGTAAAGTATGTGCTTGTACAGGGTATTTACCCAAATTTACGTCCCTTTCTCCGTTAAATCACAGTTTCCTGTAACTTTCCACCTGTAATCTATGATTACGACGTCTATCCACTCACATCCCTTTTTCAAGTGTCATTATTTAGTTTACAGTGTAATTATTGAATTTACATAACTCATATTATAAGGATTCCTATTATTTAATGCATTATACTTCTATGGTATAGATCATGATAAAGAAATATAGCCCGATTAAAAATTTAATGAAAACAAATAAACGCAGTTCCACCTATGTCTAATTAAAAATTCTTTTAAATAAGTTTATTCATTCAAATTCCGATTAATTAATGATTTTAAGTGGTGTATTGGTTAAGAGCTTGTAAAAATCTTAATAGGAAAGGTGTTCTGAATTTTTTCAAATTCGTGCAGCTTTGTGAGTTTAATAAGTCTAAGACAATCACCAAGTGACACCAGGTGTTTCTCGGCATGTTTAAGTACACTTCACTTTTGCTCTTTATATAAAATTCATGCCCATGACATCAAAACAATCAAACATTCCGTTGTTTGTCTTGAACAAATGATTTCACTTCACGTGCGTAAACCAATCGGGTAATGCAATAATATATCTGAAGGAGCAGAATTGTAAAAGGGGCGGACAACTTGAACAATAATGCGAACATTCAAGTCATTCAACACTGTCTTTTACTGAGGCTTTGCAGTAATTGATTTTGGGAGATGTATATATATATCTTTGCATCAATAAAGAAGCGGATATTGTATATTTAGTAATCCCATCCTTAAACATCATGTAATCAACATGTTATTAATAATTTGAAGTGTACGTAAACTATTTATAAAATAGCTAGTAAAGTTTAATGTTGCCAAGCTGTGTTACATTAAAAATCAGTTATCAGACTAAATGACACTTGGCGTCATATATCATTGGGATGTTAAGAACATCCTTCAAAACAGTCGTTCTTTAAAACGTACATTTTTATTTTGAAATGAATCTTTTTAAAAAAGTTAAAGAACAATTTAAATCAAACATTTATTGCAATCTAAATCAAGTTTTATTTTCCTTATTGTATAGCAAACTTTTGTGCGGAATTTGTAAGGTTTTGAAAATAAATCTATAGGCCTACTTTTAGATGGAGTGGTTCAGTCATGTAGATTCCCTTGTTTGCATCCCCATTTCTAAATGACAACGGTCTGAGCAGACATGCGCAGAGATGACCTAATAATGTTTTTAGGAAGTATTTAAACCATATGAACATACGGTATTACATTTCAAGCCATTCATCCCTTCTTCATTTATGTCAGTTTTTAACCAACCGTGTGTATAGATATGAAATTGTATCATAAAAGGCAGCTTTTTTATTCATTGCCCCTGGCTGTAGAGTGAAAACAAAAGCATGACGACTTTAACCAAAGAATTGGCATCCATGAAAAATCAACCGGCAGGAGCAAAGCTCATTTCCTCCCCTTGGAGTTGGCATATGACACAATTACCTAGATCAAAAGTACTTCTATACTTCTGAATTGATTGTCTTTCAAAAGAAACCTTTCACATTCCGTTTTCTTCATGTTCTTCATATGTATCATCAGAAGTGAAGTCGTTTCGTAAAACCCATAATTCACATTATGCATTCCATTGATACTGCTTACTGAAAGAACATTTGTTAGAATTTAAATTTATTTGTTAAACTATTTTTGAATACCAGAAATTTACTGTACCTTCAATATTACATAACAATTTCTCCAGGCTTTTTCCTTATTTTTATTTCAATGTTTATATGTAAAAACATATTACAAATCTGTAATATGCAGAAGTAGTGCCTATGGTAGGAATATTGAAAGGCATCTATCACAGTTAATTGATCAAGAAATATACTTATAAGGATAGACATACACATCTTACATTAAACCTATCAGAAGTTGACTTTCTTTCCTTGTCAAAATTATCCCAACAAACCACCTGTTTAAGGTATTGCAAAGTTTGTACGATAACCCTAATGCTGTCGAATCATACAAAATCTTTCAGTAGTAAAACAAAAAGAAATTGGTCAAAGTCTAAAGAGGTTACTACCGGGATATATTATAGTCCCATCCCCCTATATGTCCTCCAATTCATTTCAGAGGCAGCGACTGTCTGTAGCTTGGTGAACATTGGATCGAGGTACGAGGGGATGTGATAGTTATACAAGTCCACTGAACTCATGGTCCTAAGACTCAAAGTCCTGGTTTTCTTAGTCCAGGATATATCCAACGTTGGGGATAATAGTCCGACAGACTTTAGTTCCTCGGTATTGAAGTCCCGCATTCAGATATGCACGTCCGAGGTTGGACTTTGATTCCTTAGGAATAATTGCCCACGTATAATAATTCTTTAAAAATGAACGTCTCACAGACAAAGAATCCTTTGGTTTCGAAGTCCGGGGATAAATATACCCCGAGTTAAGCGTGCAATGGATGTCCACTACTTAGAGAAGTTGTCCGAGGGATATTATTTCTCTAGATAATGGTTCGGTAGGCACTTAAAACGAGAGATAATTGTCCCAAGAAAATGCTCTTGAAATTCACGATATATTTTACACCCATTTTAGGTTGATCTGCCTTTAAATAAATAAATGCATCAATACATAAAAATAAATAAATGAATAATAGTTAATAAACAAATAAATAATTAATTAATCAATTTATTAATCAATTTGAAAAACGGACAGTCCCCCAGACTTTCAGACAGGGTTCAAATCCCAATGGCCGTGAAAATATATATTTTTAAATATTGTAACATTCGAGGTTTTTGACCTTTAGTGGGTTGAGGTTAAACCATCAACTGATTTGATGAAAAGGTAAATATAGATTTAAACGTTCAAAGTTAAAAGTTATGATGTTCGCTGGAACAAATTTTAGGGGCATTTAATGTTTTTGAAAGTCTTCTTCCCACAAGCTAGTCCTTACTTCAACCAAATAAACACATGAAATTAAATGAAAAACATTATGAAGTCATTACCGAAATCCCGGTCATATCCCAAAGTTCTGTACACTTGCAAATACTTGAGCTTATATTATATGAAGATGACGGTGCGAGTACGCAAAGAATATTGTCATGCTCAATACATTGAAACATATCGTTGATGTCTGCTCGCTAAGTTTTAGGAAAAAACCGGCAAACTTGACCGCTTCAAACCAACACTTACAGCCAGTACTTAGAACCTATGCAAATGAGCTCATTAGACGAAATTTAATTTTCATTTCCTGGGTATATTCCGGGTGAATATCAGGAAAACTTGGTCGCTAGATTTTTTTATAGACGTGACCTGTCAGATAGGATCTTACTTTGAACCCCTGTAATCACAAAGGGTTTAATGCAAATAGAAAATGAAGATGTGGATGAAAATTTTTCAATAACATAAGTCTAATGTTGACAGTGGAGAATAAAACATTTTCATTTCATAACATTTTTTTTTAAATGTCAATTTTAAGCTTTTAAAATCATGAGGTCAAATCTAATTACGTGTAGCGTGTTTTACAAAATTTTATGTGAAATGGCTTATACAAACAGCAAGATAAGATATCAGACATCATATATATGAAATTTAAAAAATATATCTTTCCTGTAAGACTTTTAAATCAGTAAATAAATCGAGGGAAAATTCAGTACAATTAAACATTCGAAAGGGACATGATGTCGGTCATCACATTATTCCTATATACACAGCGAACAGCGTAAACGACACGTCACACCTTTCGAAGGTCTTGGGCTATATCAGGCAAATCTGACGTCATTTACCATACCACGTTTTCAAATATATTTTAAATAAAGGGATTAACTTAAGTTAATTACATGCATAACTAACTTAATGCATATGAATCTACATTTACATATATAGCAATGATATTTTAGAGCCTCGTGAAAACAAAAATGTGGTGTAAACGAAGGGTTATTTTTTATAGTTGTAAACATTGCAAAACACAATCAAAATAAACGAACAACTGCTTAAATAATAATATTTATTATCGCGCCTCTCCCGTTTTTGCGTACTAAATATCCTTTTTGGAATCATAAAAATAAATCATAAAAATTCAATCAATGTAGATAACAACGTGCAAGTCGTGAAAGCATCATATCTACCAACTATTTGTTTTAAATGTCTTAAAGACTGCTGAATCTGTTACTGGCCATATAAAGAATGCCTGCTGCAATAAAGAATAACATTACAGCTTCTATGCAAATAGTTTTCTTATTCTTCTAAGGCACGTATTGATGTCAACATATTATTTGTGTAGATACGTAATAACACTTATTGTTACTTTTTGGAGATTAATAAGGCTAGCTCGAACCCAGGGGTATTTCAGTGTTTGTACTTCTCTTTCTTTTCTCCCTTTACTGAATTGCCTAGGAAAAATAAGCATTATTTGAAACGGTTTGAAAATAGAAGTAAAATGTTTGATAGAATTTGTTGATGACAAAGATCCTTATTACATGTAGTTGAATTTTTCTTCTTAAGTTCAATGGTGTTCAGGCAAGTTTAACCATTATCCCATTAATGACCCTTCCTGATAATAATGCTCCTATTGTCTTTCTCATAAAACATAATGTTATATTTATGGCGTTTAAACAGTATTGTAGTTAACTGCGTGATCATTAAGCAACCGATAAGTTATATAGTTAAGTGGAAATCCAGGTAGTTGTAAAAGGTGATAATAGGCAACAAAGCAGACAAACCCTACAAGAAGTTGATTTCACAAGTTACAGCAGTATTATTGAAAAAAGACTATAGGTTAATTGAGAAATTTTGCATTATTAAGAACAACATGTTGGATTTGGATTCACCATGTGCGTTATCACTGGTTGTATAATACTAGGTTTTATCTGTTCAGGTCAAACAGACCTCGAACCCTAATCACGGATTTTTAAGGTAAAAAACATTAACAATTTGTAACAAAAGACCAACTGCGAACCAATGAATTAAAGATTGCGACTTAATGTGGGTGTGTATTCTTTTAAATTTTACTTTTTTCTTACGTGAAATACATTTAATAGATTTATGATAGCCTTGATTTTATGTATTTTGAATTGATCTCACATCAATATTTTTGTTGTACAGGAGTGAGAAGGATTACAACTAATGAATGTCAAACTTTAAATGGATATGGCCTTACGTCACGAATTGAGGTATGGTGAATTGTAGGAGGTGTCACAGTTTTAAATAAAACCAGGAGTGTTTAAGCATTTTAAGCATATTTTCAGACATATGTGGTCAATTGATTTAAGAGACCATGAAATTCATTTTTCTCGGGAATTTTCTGTTATACACTATGGTAATCAGTTACTTTAACAGCGATTTGTGGCTATTTTTATATCCAGATATTCATTAGAATTAGGATTTCCTATATAGAGATTGTGGAAAGGAAAAGTAACATATTATAATCATTCAAAAGCTGGGGTTATAGAGAATTAGAATATGCCATAAACTCAATTTTAAATTCGCGATTTTCCACTCATTTCGATGGGGCACCCTTCATAAAGCCATCAAGGACAAACAACATGGTTTATAAATGAATTATTCTTCCTCCTGATATAAAGCCATGAACCTTTTTAGAAATTGACAGGTTTAAACTGCAAGTTGATACGCGGTCGACATTATTAACTGCAACATAATACATGAAAGATGTGTAATTTGAAAATGTTCTTTGATTTCGGATATGATTATAACGACAATGTTATTTTCAAACGTGAGAAAGGTTAATTTGAATTTTGAATATGAATTCGAAAAATGAAATTTTACAAACTTACGACAATTTATGTAAAGAGTAATAGTTTTGCTTAGGTAAAGGCTTTGCTATCTAAAAACTTATAGATCTTATTTGTATATTATTTATTATTTGTTCATTATTATGTTACATACTTATTTAAAACTAAATAGCTTTTGTGACGTTAATTGTCGCATTTCATCTCATATTCAGTAACTGGACTTTTCAAGAAATATTCGTACGATTGAAGTAACATTAATGATTTACCTTTAACATTGATGATTTTACTTTTTTCAAGATAAGCAATGTTTTACAGAATGCAAGTACAACGTCCTATCATGATATTTGGAACAGATGACATATGATGTAAAATGATGCTGATTATTCGCTAACATGAAGGAATTATAATGTCCAGAACCAACTGAGGAATTTATATGTTCAATCATTGGACCTACAATATTGCTTTGGAGCTCCGATTTCAATAACAAAGTAAGAAAGGTGAGCAGTTTAGAAATAATAATAACTTTGATTAAGTATGCGTCAACTGTTGGACAAATCTGATACAACATTTTAGCAACAGCTTTGACCAATTATGTCAGGTAAAAAATATATTTAGATAACCATGTGTGTGTGTATACTTGGTCGAATCAACGGAAGTTGCTGGTGTAAGTACCACCATTCAAGAGCGTTGTGATGTAAAAATTATATTTTTATAACCATGTGTGTGTATATTAGTTGGAGAAACGGAAGTTGCTGGTGAAAGTACCACCCTTCAGCAGCGTTGTGATGTAGACTTTGGTTCTAGTTAGAAGTGACGTCATTAGATGTGAAGATGACGTGATTCTGCTAAGAAGATTCTTTATGGTTTTCCCCTACTGCGTTTTTGTAATTTGCCCAACTATTGGTAGGGATGTATACTTGCTCAGCGTCATTGAAGTGTATATACCTACGCGTAAAAACGCAATCATTTTTTGACATTGTGTTTCTAAAATGGCAAAGTGTAAATATAGAAATTTTCACATAGTGTACACCATTGTATAAAACTTCATCATCATATCAAGGATAGGCTAACCATGAAAAGATCTAATTGATGGAAAATGTCTTTAAATAGCCATACGTCTCTATAACTGAATGAGCTAAATGTAGAAACTAAATGTGGTGAAACCACATGTTAATACAAAATATTATTACTAGAAACTAAACAAGCAAACAAGAACAAACAAACAAATCAATTTTTCAATTAATTTGATGCTTTGTTATTCTTAAAACTTTACCCTTGACATGCAGCATGACATTTGTAATTTCAAAAAATCAAATTGCGTTTTTAAAGTCTGCTTTAAAGAAATGTTTCATAACAGCATACATGCCATTGTGAAACACCCCCATTTCACGTTGGCACATACTGCTCGACCGCACGCAACACACATACATGAAGTACACCATGTAATTGAATATACGAGAGGGGATTTTAAAAAGTTTTAAACTTTACCCTGAAGGGTTGGACCTATTCCAATTCCAATTTTATCAGAATGTACATTAGGGTGCAGAAATTGTGTCATAAGTAGTTTTACTTTTATTTACAGGTGATGATTGATGTCACCTGCATGGTGGAAATGCGGTGTAGTAAACCATTTGAAGAGTTATAGGGCCCAGTAAATCATAATGACACGACCAAAGTTTAGTTGTTTGATACTATAATAAAGGGTAGAGTTTTCTCTTTCCATTTATACCAAAATTATGGAAATCGATAACGTAAAAAAAGATGACCAACCTGAAAAGGTTGATTTTCATTGAAATATATTAACATGTCAATAGCAAGGTACCCTACAATAACAGTCCGTGGACAGTCAGTTAAACGTGGGAGAAATTTGTTACTTTGCACATTGACTATGCAGAAATGCCTTAAGTATCTCATTATAAAATTACGTTCCTGACTCTATTTGTTCTGGGTAAAATTTAAAACATTTTGATATCCCTCGTATATCTTCCTTCATGTCAGAATTATTATATGCACCATGGCTTTAAATATTTACAGCGGAGTGATTCCGATGTCAAACTGTCACGCATATTAACATTTGGAATCAATGCATAAACTACAAGTAGTCATATGTAAACGATGGATAGGATGTCTTTGTTTACATTTAACCAAACTTTCACACGTATCATCGAGATACGTCAATGTTTCTGTCAACAGAATCTGTGACTTAAATTGCAGTAAATTACCTGATCATCATTCATAATAGACATTTTTCAAGTTCAAATATCGAGTTTACGACAGTAAACAAAATTGTTTCTCATTTTTGTTAAATTAGCATATGTGTAAATTTTAATTCCTTTTCATTGCGTCTACCAGTCCATGTAATCTACTGTGAAGTCTATTCATATTTACAACAGATTTGCACGTAGCGAGCTGACAATTTTGTACACCCATTACAAACGATTTACAATTTGTAATGCTACCTACCGTGAAATTCAGTTTTTGTAATCCGCTAAAGGTGAACAATAGAAACGCTGTCATTTTACGAGAGAAAATGTTCACAGAAGTGCAATTTAACGGCACATTTCGTTCACACAAAGAACAAAGTCTAGTCGTTAAAAAAATTGTAAAATCGTTGAAAATATCAGCCACGTAAAATATTATTTGAGTGGGTCAGTTTATACTGGTTCTTTCTGAGGTACAAAATACTTTGTGCAACAAATCTTTGTGATTACATTAATTCCAATGCATCTTCTAATCAATAACGGATAACCACCAAACATATGGCATCAAACAAAATACAAGTGTGTGTATTGATTTTCATCATCAAGCCTCCGTTATTATAAGAAAATGCATTGGAATTATATATCAGATTAAAAGATAACAATGACTTGTTGCACTAAAAATTAGGTTCAAAAGAACTACTACACCATGTACACGCAATGCACTTTCGCTATCACTGCTTAGTTGCACCATGGTTGCACACTTACACGCGCGCTCTCGACATTCGCACCCTGCAGATTTGTTTTGAGGGAATAAATTGTGTACCGCCGCGGCAAAAGGGTCCAGTTGTCGGCCCGTACATGTTGCTCCTTGTAGCATATTTAATGTATGGTATTTGTATACATCAGATATGCTACAATGAGCAACATGTAGGAGTCGACAACTGGTACCTTTTGCCGCGGCGGTACACAATTGATTTCATTAATATAAACTGACCCTATGATTTTTTTTAATTCGTTTCAATCGATGTAAGTTTATATCAAGATCCTTGTTTTGAATTAGCTGTTAATTACATACATACTTCATCTCCATCAAAAGAAAATATTTACGACGGCTTACGAATGATTACATCTTGTCAATTGTGAGTCAATGGTCTTTGTCTGTCGTGCGGAAATATTATAGTACGGTTAATTAGTTTTCAATTGTTCCCCTAACAAATTTGTAGAGTAGAATTAGTTAACTAAAACTAAAACTGAAAGCCTGTTTTTTTATTGATTGTTTGAGGTCCAACAATTTGTTTACGAATCGTAAACTCAAAAATTGAACTCAATTATTGTATAATGTGTGTAATAAAAAGCGCCCTCTTTGGACAACGAAAATATTAGTTTTAAAAATGTTTCATCAGTATATAGGGTCTATTCCAAGCTTGTACATGCTGTTTAGTTTGTTTATGTGTGTAAATGAAAGCCGTAAGAAAATTATTTTATTTTAAGTTATTTATAATCATTCGAAGAGGCTTTCGTCAATGTTGGGTAGGTAGAACTCGCGGAAAAGGAGGTGAGGCAATCCCTTCACCGCAAATGATGTGGTGTTATCTAAAAATGTGATGTCTGGTCAAATGACTTCGAATAAGGGATAACACCAACCTGTGTAAATTACAGACCATTTCATTTACCATTTACTTTTGCTACGTGATGCGGATTCTGCAAAATGAACCTTATTGGAATATTGGATGATTCTTCGATAGGTAAATCATTTGAGTTGGAAATATATAAATATATTTTTGCTTTGTACTTTTATGCCAGCTTTGTTTTTGAAATTTGATTCATGAAAAAACCTGTCATGTAAACAGATATAGAACTAAAGCCGGTGGTGGGGTCTGAAAACTCCTTTTGAAAGTTTCTAAAAATTCATTTTAGTTCATTATGTCTATGGTCTATTTGAAATCAAAGCCTTTCCATATTTATTATGTCTATGGTCTATTTGAAATCAAAGCCTTTCCATATTTATTATGTCTATGGTCTATTTGAAATCAAAGCCTTTCCATATTTATACCCCACCCTGTTATATCTGTTATTTTGAATCGATGTTAACGTAGCTTTGAATTGGTTTTATTTTCTCTTAAAAGAGGCATATATCTTTATAAGACAGGAAAACGCTCATCACCCACGCAAAGGTTAGACTGAATAGGACCAGTGTACAGTTGATAAACTGAAAATTATCACTGATGAAGACTTGACCATCTATATATGTAATATTAACTATTGAAAATCAAATTCATGCACAAATTCTAACTGAAGCCTTATGCTTTAAGTTAATATTTATACACTCTAATCTGTACTAGTAAATACGTTGCAGTTATCTTGAGTAAACTTTTTCTCAGTAAATGAGCTGGTAAGTAGTCTATAGTCAATTAACTTCAATGATAATTAAATGCTATCACCGAAATTAAACATGCATGACTTGACTCTTCTTAGAAGTCCGCAAAGTGCAATACCACGTAAAGCTACGGCTTCATACATCTTTACAAAGGCATGACAAAAGGATGCCCTTCGGGGACTCTTTAGATACGAAAGCTACGGAAGCTTCCGTAGAAAGCTGACCTAATGAGGTACTCTTTTATACGTTTTCTAAATGTTTGAGTCAAATAACTTTTTTTGAAAAACAAAATCTACTTTCTTGACTGAGAGCTTGCTTGTTTGAGCCCTACACTAGGTATAAAGGCAGTTGCGGGGAAAAAAGTATTATCCACAAAACGTCAATTTTATAGGATACTCTTGCTGGTAATGAATAATAAATGTAGGGGTGGTAGAATCTTCCTAGATTTTAAAACACGATTATAAAGTGTCCCTTTATTTGTACAAAACGGATCACGTTTGTTACATTCAATCAAGAAACATGTGCCATCGTAAAACAAGTTTCACATCGTGATGAAAAATCTCTAGCTAAAACAACAATATTGAAATCAACTTAATGTCGGAGGTGAACATTGCGAATCACACCTTAAATACAAAGCTTTTAAGCGTAATAACGCAGAAAAAAAACCAAATACACAAACAATAAACAATTGAACATGTGTTCACGTTGGCACATATTTCTCGATCGCACAACACACGCCAATGCGGATATCAAAACGTAATTTTTAATTCTTGTGTACAAGCACTGGTATGTCAACTTTCGCTGTACACCTGAAAGTGAAAGCTCTATCAGTGTGCAAAACTACTCTCTAAACAACAAGAAATTATTTACTCTATGTCGATTAACTGTTTAAATCCTGCAACCTCAATAACACATTACACCTTTAGAAGTCAAGCGAGGTGTCAACCTAATATCATAGACTAATTTCAAGCGTAAGTGATGATTTTATTGACTGGTTATTTTGATCACCGTTTTAAACAATGGAGTACAATGCCATAGCTTGTCAGACACAATGATCTAACTAACCTCAATCTACAATAGAATTTGACGCCTTAACCTTTGAAATCGGACAAAGTTGATAATTTGTCCTTTCAATTGACCTTTCTTTTGACCTTTGAGCCACAAGGAAGGGTCGGACGATGGGTCACCATTGACACTTTTTAGCGCTGGTCAAAGAAGAACAATTTGACACCTTTAACGTTGAAATCGGACAAAGCTGAATATTTTAATTTTTTATTTGACCTCTGTGACCCCATTTGACCCCAAACATTCTTTCACCCATAACCTTTATAGACATTATCAAGACAATTCTTGTTCCCAAATTGCACGTGGTTGAGTTGAAACTTTTTTTTCTCGTGAAAATCAAGTTTTTGGCCCCGTAACCCCTACGTGACCTTTGAGGGGATAGGGTTCAGGTGACATATATGGGAGGTGAACCTATCCTCTTCACCCAAGTTTATTATCAAAGTGGGTGGATTGGGCATGATACAACAATATATTGGTCGAGAATGAGTTTTACCAAATGTCGTGCAAGACGCGCAGTGTCAAGGTCGATAATTATAAAACTCGTTGCGATCCAATAGCATCCAATTTTATAATTATTTTTGTATTCTGTCCGACATTACTGTCCGATTTTACTGTAAAACGGACCGCTCAGAAAATAATAATAGTAAAAATATCTCACTGTATGCTAGAGATATAAGACAACAAAGTATTACCAGAAAGAAGAAAGAAATTCGTCAAAACCAAAACCCTACCTAAATCATCGGTGGGGTAAAAAAGCCTTGCGCAAAACTCATTTTACCCACATGGACTGTCAAAAATAAAAAGCAGACAGCGAGTTGACAAGATAATAGACCTTGTAAATTCAGAAAAGGCATAATATATTATTATATATCATTTGAAACCTGGGAATATTCAGTTTTCAATTATTTTTCATCAGTTACGTATCAAAGGGACCAGTTTAAAGATTGTTTCAAATTACTTCTTCAAGAACAGCATGTTTTTTTATTGGTTCTTGATTACAATTATTGACTATCTCTTTATAATTAGCTTTAAAACGTAGAGCAATGCAAAACCTGATATAAGTAAAGCTTGTTTATATCTATAAGTATCTTACGCCTATTGGTAAAACATATGTTCCTCTTTGAACCGAGAAGTGTATTGTAAACAAACGTGACAAATATGATGAACTAGACATTTAATAGTCAAAACAAGTTTTTTTCTTTGTCTGCAAATATATTGAGGGTATGTCCTTCTTTTATTAATGTGTTGAATATCCATTTCAGGCACCATTTAAAAATAAATAT
>JXSR01S073054.1:3700-14796 GCA_000969725.1 Ophiothrix spiculata
TTTGTATCCCTTTTAAGTTGAGTTTTGTGTGTTTGAAACATTGTTTTTCAGGGGATGGTCCCTTCGGGCCTTCTGACCATTCCCACAATATCATTGTCATGTTCTAAGTTATCTATGTTTTTTTTATGAAACTTGTATGTATTATATTGTGAATAAAGTGATTTGATTGATTGATTGATTGATTGATTGATAGCAGAATAAGAGGACACCGGTTCAAGCTGTACAAGCCAACCTTGAAAAAAGGTTTGAACTGTAGAAGTAACTTCTTCTCAGTACGAGTTGTCAACCAGTGGAACAGTCTTCCAGAGCATGCGGTTAATGTAAAAACTCTTAGCCAATTCAAGCAGCAGCTTGACAGATATTGGAGTGAAACTGGATATGGGGTCACAGAGGCTTAGTAAAGCCTAACAATATTAATTATACATCAAACTTAAGTAGTTAAGTAATAAGTAGTAGGCTCCCTTGGGCACTCCAAAAATAAAGTGGTACTCATAGACCCAAATGGCGTAGGCTTAATTGTTAATAGCAAGTTGCACCCCTAATATAAATGGCGTAAGTTTGTAATGACCATTTTCTAACAAATTAGGTATTAAAAACTATACAATTTAAGTTTTTCATTCATTTACATAAAGTCAATACTTATTTTCTGTTGTTTTAAGAACTTTTTATTCAAAACATTCAAAACCATATTCAAAATTTTAAGTGAAAAGTGACCCTTGGCGGCAAAGGTAGCCTGAATTTAGAACCCTAAATGGCGCGCGTAAATTATGCTGAAAACTACCCCTTTTTCCAAAAACGTAGACGCCACCTGTGTTACAAAAACAGGCCCTTTTATGCCATTTTTTATGATAAGCACGAGTATACCAATTGCCATCCGCAGTCCCCCGGGTCCTCCTCGAGGTATACCCTCCCCGAGACGAGTAAAAATCAATCCTGTCCATGGACTTTGACGGCTTACCGGTGATACCCGACGTTGTTCATCAAAATGACCGCAAAGGATGTAAAAACAATTACTCATATGCCCGAGGTCACTTGTTTTGCGTTTTGGGGCAATCGGTGACAATCCGTTAAGGGCTGGGTTGGTAACCCCCACCCTTAGGTGAACGAGGGTTAAAAAGGGGTTCTGTCCCGAGGTACATCTTGTGTAACCATAATGGTGATCCTCGGTTACATCAAGGTGCAGTATTGTATCTATTAGTAGAATTGCGTCGTTCTTGAAAAAATGAATGGAGTATTGCCATTGAATGGGAACATTTTGTCAAAAAGACACAATCCTGAACCTCACCCCAACTTGGTTAAAGATGAAAATGGCATACTGCATACCACCCTATTAATGAGTATTACCGTATCGCTGACTATACTTCCTTGCTGCCCTCACTTAATGTTTTTTTTATTGAAATAGTGCGGTATTAGCGGCGCAAAAGGGAAAACAATAGTTTCCCCCGGCCCCATTTTTTTAGCGCCGTCAATTAACATATCGATCTAAACGTCCGAATTCCATAACGCAACTGCAAACGTTGACCCAAACGTCCAAATTCTCACTACAGAACGCAATTTACTTCTCAGGGGTTCTACAATTTCATTACACACTTTCTTCACTATACAGTTTCCAATATTGTCATAACAAGCTAGCGCTTTTGTTTAGATCAAATTTGTCAATAATCTTCAAAATATCTGATTTAACAATAGGTGGCAGATATGTTACTTGATATAGATATCATTTTGTCTAAGTAGTAATATTCTTTGCCATTATTTTGTATTTCTGATGCAAGTCTTGGCCCAATATCCACAAAATAGTTATTGAATTTGTTAGAGATGTCCCGTGGATCAGTAATTAAACCATGAACTGTCACCTTAGAACTTACACTATGACCATGATGAATGCTTTTTACTCTTTACTCTAATATCAATTACATCGTTTATTTTTTCCAAGTCTGTTTCATATCATTTCTTGATTTTTCAAATTTTTTGAATAAATACATTCTTTTTGATTTCCGTTTGAGCATGTTCAATTTGTTTTTGTAGGTTTTGAATTTTTGAAGATTGCCTTGGGTAGGTTTTTGAATATAAGATTTGTACAATTTGTTTTTCTTATTAATACGTTTTAATAAGCTTTGTGATCCAAGGTGACAGCGGATCCTTTTTCCTTTTAAGATATCATTCTTTGGAGGTATACACTCTTCGTATTATTTTTCAAACGTTTGGATAAATACATTGAAATCATCGTCTACATCATTATCATTAAGTATTTCTTTCCATTTTACTTTTGACAATATTTGTTTAAAATTACTTATATTTTCATTACACATTTTCCTTTATTTTTGATCTTGATTAGGTATATTTTTATAAGAACTACAGGTGCTGCATGATGAAACAGTCGGTAGATGATCACTATAATGTCAGTAACTATTATGCTACTTCGAACAATATATTCAATCATTATTTGTGAGTGTATTGTCAATACAAGTAGCAGACTGATGGGATCATTGAGCAGGAATACACGAGTTCTAGATCATGAGTTGGTTTGTCAGTTTCAGTTTTAAGAAGATCGATATTGAAATCGCCCATTACATACAAATTCTTATTTTCAGAGTCAAGTTTCTTAAAAACAGGTTCAATATCTTGATTAAAATCATTTATTGATGTATGGGCTCGGTAGACTGCTCCAACAAGTTACTCTGATTACCGTTGTCTATTTCTATGAAACAAGATTCGAAATTTGAATTTGCTAGTCAAAGTTCCTTCCGTAATATATATTTTACTTTGACATATTTCTTCCTCGGTATGGAATTTT
Source organism: Ophiothrix spiculata (assembly GCA_000969725.1). Taxonomy (NCBI): domain Eukaryota; kingdom Metazoa; phylum Echinodermata; class Ophiuroidea; order Amphilepidida; family Ophiotrichidae; genus Ophiothrix; species Ophiothrix spiculata. The sequence goes on from JXSR01S073054.1 coordinate 6,495, forward strand.
TTTTTTTGCCTTTTGGGTTTATATTTTCTATTTTATACGATTTTCAACAATATTTTCCAGACTCATAAATATTAATAGAAATCACCAAGTATACCCCCGATAATTCTTTGTTTTAGGTGTCTGTGACATAAATATCAGGAAATAGATAGTCAGTTCACTTGATGATAACAATTTCCACAGATGAGTGACACCCCCGGGACGAAGACAGACCCCGATCAAATGTTTTAAAAGATTTTTAAGTAGAGACACTATTACACCACATTATGCGATGAATATTTCAGACCATATTTTCAACCTTAATGCAGTCACATTGTGTAAAAAGCTTCAATATCTTAAGCTGTTTTTATATCATGAAATATGCAATTGTACCATTAACCTATAAACTGAATTTCTTCTTTTCACTTTCTCTTACCTTCCAAGTAAAAACCAACCATTAATACGTGGATGTAATATCGAATGGCGGTCTCACTTAAACTACTCTGATCTACATTTTGTTAAAGATTACTTTGTCTCTTGCCAAGTGTATCAAGATATGTGAAGACACTTCTTCGCGAATTGACAATTCTCTATATTCTTTATAGTGTAAATTTAAGTAGTTTTTTTCCTTTTAAGTTCCATAACTTCAGCTTAGCTCCTTTGTTTCTCTGTTGTTTTAATCTATAGAGAAAACTTTTAAAATATAATGAATCGTTCTCTTCCTTTCACATTCACACTTACTATTTATTTTACACTTTTCCCTAGTTTACCAATTTCCAATCATATGTTTTTACGGAATTGTACAAAAAAGAGGTAAACTTGGATGAACCGTGTCAAATACATATGATGTGAAATTGCTTATTTATCTTTGATAATTGGTTGATCTTAATTTCAAAGAACAAAGTTTAATAAAGGGCGAGTTCGAATTTTTTTTAAAGTGTAATGCAATTTGTATTAAACAGAACTTCACTTAGGTACACTGTTACAGGCCCCTGATTTATTAGTATTTTGTATTTGGTAAGATTTGATGAATGTATTGTGTTTTGCTTAGCTGCGCTCCAAAATAGATAATATACAAATACCAATTTCCCCTTGTTTTTGATAATTTAGACGTAAAATGTTTGCGCGCTTCTCGCAAATTTCAAGATATTATGTTGATTTTTAGTCAACATTTTGCGCTAATTTAAATTTTTTTGAAACAATTTTTAGCTGAAATTAGCAGATTTGACGGATTTTGTTACGCGCATTAAAAAACATAACATTATTTCCTTCGGACAATTTTTGCTCCAAAAATATTGACCCGATAATTCCTTTTCCCCCAGTTTGATTTATCAAAGGTTAATTCTGACATAACTCCGTTATTAAAGGGGCCCGTGGCTAAGGTTTGTCCCCGGGGCCCGTTATTTCTAACGGCGGCCTGGTAAATAGTCTTTTCAAAAGAACTATTTACGTTTGGCTTGAAACTATTTGAAATAGTGTCATAGGGTATCAACACGCTTAAATTTATTAATACAGTATATAACATAATTTATTTCTTGTGTGGCCTATTATAATTATGTCACGTGCCACTTTGATAAGATTGTTCTATACACTTCAGGTAGGAAACATGGTTAGCATAACACAATAGGTTCAAGGTGAAATTCATAATCCTGGTGTGACGAAAACCTCACCTCTTTTCTAGCTAAATAAAAGAAAATACAACAAACATGCAATCTGAAAAATTTACTTGATTCCGACAATTCGTTTTCAAATTACAAGTTTTTCAGCATTTAAAAAATCTCAATAAGCTGTCGGGCCCCCGATAATCATTAGAAAATGACACATTTTCTCACTTTTCTTAAAAAATTCAAGTACATATGAAAGAATGGTTTGTGATTGCAACATACACCAGTCAATGATTCTTACCAGATAAAATCTCTAATTTTGATAGAGGTGACCTTGAGGATGAAAAGTGGATCATGAATTGCCCTTTAAGAGGAAATGCACCTACTTGAAATAACAATAGGGCCTTTGTTTAGGTGTGGAACTCAAGTGGTTTGTTTTGAACTAGCTGCACATGTAATGAGACTAGAGAATTCTAGATTATGTTTGCTAGAATTGTGTGGAATTGTAAGTGCTTTCCAGATAAATTTTGTATAGGTATAAAAAGAGAAAGCTTTTGATATGTGGGGTCAGTCAACTTTTGTTAGCTATTGGAGGCTAAGTCTACTTTTATTAGCTTTGGAGTTTTGAGAGTTTTGGTGTTAGCTATTACAGAGTCAGCATTTTGGATTGAGCTAATTTGGAGTAAGATATACAGATAGACTGGAGGACCTTTTGATAGTGAATTATGATAGCGATATTTAGATGCAGTTGATTTGTATTGGAGAACGTGTAATATAAAGTTATTGATGCTGAATTGCTGGATCGTTGATCAGTCTGTCGTGGATTATTTCTACATTAACTGCAGTGGACCAGAAGTTCGAGGTTGCAGAAGTCATTTGGTGTTTTATATTGACTGATATAGAAGATTATTGGGAACTTTATACGAGTGGAGCTGAAAGGAGTTTATCGGACATTTTTATACCATTTTGAATCTACATTTGATTTACCCATATGTCATCGGACTTGGACTATTTGGAAAATAATATCGTGGAATGTAATATAACAACCCTTAGATAAGATAGTTAAACTGTCGAATTGCTTCAGTGTAGTAAATAAATTGTTGTTGTTATATTTTGTTGACAAAATCTTGACTTACAGTGTTTTTATTTTGTTTCACTTTTGGTTTGAACTCGCAAGAATGTTATTTTGGCCTTGATCTTGTTTTGGATCGTAACAACACCTTAACCAAAACGGAAATATCCCGGGAGAAATGTATTGAACAACTGTTGTAAACTTGCGTAATATTGTTTTTAGCTGCCTTTAATTTAACTTGTTTATGTAAGAACGAAACGTAAAATCACATGTGACACCGGTGATAAGTTACATCAAATAACTAGTAATAATAAGCTGATAGTGCCAACTAAAAAAGTTCACACTTTTCATCTATAACTCTCTTAAAAAAGTAAAACAAAAATTACAAAATTAGATATGGTGAAGAAATTTTCACCATTATAATACATCCTACAGAGTTCATATTACCCGTCATCCTTAGCATGTTCTTCATCATCGATAAGCAGCTCCTTGACTTACTTCTGGCCTTGTGTCAGTAGGTGAGGTATGTATAAGGGTGGAGGCGTTACAGTTTTAGGTAAAAATAAGGAGTATTTATACCATAATTTCAGATAGGAGTGGTCAATTGATTTGGTTTATGAACCATAACCTTGACAATTTATCCGGCTATAAGTCCCCATTCTTTCATATTCAATTATTCTTTACTTTTTGACATAATTGCATTCAAATGGCGCTTTGTGGGGGTGCGAGGATCATATGGATGTAGCAGGTATGTATGCATAATGCATACATACCTGCTACAACCATTGCATCAATGAGGCAACTATACGGTGCATTATAAGTATTGGCTATTACCTGTCGTTGTACCTACTGAAGGGTTATTGTTTATGAACAAATGATAAATCAGTGATTATGAAAAGGAATTGTGGATGATTATGAAAAGAAATTGTGGATGAAGACATATAAATTGGTATTTGTAGTAATGGATTCCAATTGACTTTCAAATAATATTTGATCACACTATAGCTCAGTACAGAAGCAAATTCCTTCATTACAAGTTTGGTTTATTTAAAAGTATATAGCACCCCCTTCATATATCGAGGGGTCAGATTATTGAACTACATACAGTAATAAAGATATGATGAAATCAATTATGGTACCATTTTTGCATGAAATTCTATACTTACACCCTATATGACATTTGTTCCACCCTGTATATCCACTTTTTTGTGGTTTGTTGACAATCCTTACAATCATAGCTTTACAATGATATATAATTTACTGGGACTTTAACACAGGAAAAGAATTGCTTTGCGTTAAAAAGAAAAGACATGCAATTTCCATTCTACATCATTGTGTAACGCAGATTCGTCCTACCTCATAACACGAACTTCCAAGTGGCATTGTCAAAGCGTGATAGATGAGATTCACAGTTTCCCGTTCCGGTGAGATTTATTATTATCTCTATAATTATGTGACCCGCCATATCAATAGATACCTTATCGGCATAGTAAATTAATAGATACGGGCCATATTTTGAAGCTGAGCATAGTCTAATAGCGTTAAATTCATCAGAAACGGTGCCTTTCAAGTAAAGCGGGTTGGCGCAGCGGTAGTTTCCTCGCCTTGCACCAATGAGGTCCCGGGTTCGAGCCCCGCGCCCGGCGCTTTATGTTCATTTGGTTTTCAGTCCATGCTCGCTTCCGCAGGTTTTCCTCCGGGTCCTCCGGTTTTCCTCCTGTACTAAAACTGAATATTGAAGAAAGATCTAGGACCCCAATGGAAATAAGCTTCATTTGAGGCTTTCTTGGGTTATCCTTGGCTATCAGCCTAAAGATCTCTTTCTTTCTTTCTTTCTATTCTATCATGATCAGGTTCCAACATCCAAAACATCAGAAAAATGAAAAATATGTTAAAAACCAAGGTAAAATTTCTCTCCCCATTTAAGTTTTACTCAGTACGATTTTCTCAGAACTACAGTTTACGGAATCAGCCCGATTCCTTTTACCAATTTGGATGTAACTTTGCAACCGCACATGCAATAACCAAAAGCAAGGTGTCATATTAAAGATTAAAATCTCTGCTTTCAGATGAGAGTGAAACATCAATTTTTGATTAAGGGACCCGGTTTAGGGACCCTTAAAGTACCTTTTGATATGGCGGGTTACATATACAAAAGGTTACATTTTCATATTGCAAGTTTTTGCTATCTTTTATGAATAGAAATGTAAGTATTAACAGAATTAGCGATTGCTGCTTTCATGAATTCGGCATTATGTGTTAATGACACTACACTAAAATTGTAATTCATTTACATGATGACCTTTTTATCATACGTTCTGCTCATCTGTGATTATGTCCATTGTTTTAACCCAATAAAGAAACTATATCCGATGTTCATTGAACGAAACTCAGCGTACATGCGTACGTGTACTAAGCGGTCTACGGAGATGCGGATGTCTGGGCCCAAATTCACCTTTTTAATAACATTTAGCGATGATCGCTAACCTCCGTTTTGATCGCTAACTGCAAAAATGATCGCTTAATCGTTAAAAATACTCGCTTTTTGGCGATCATTTTTGGACTTAGCGATCAAAACGGAGTTAGCGACCATCACTATACAATGTTAGTGAAATCGGCCCAGATCTGGATCTCGGAGATGCGTATGCATCTGTACTCTGTGTAGATTGGCCCCTTTGAAAATGGTATCTATTGGTTGATCTTACTTTCAATGAACAACGTTTAATAATTGTTCTTTTAAAATGTTCTAACTATCTATCTATGTTGACCGCGGTCGGAAGAATGTATGACATAATGTGACCCAGTGTTGATTTGACCGGGGATTTGACCCTGAATTTTCAAGTTTGTTTTGATACGAAGTGTTATTTTTTCTCAAAGTAACAATTGCAACTCAGCACTGCCTTTGAGTCACATATTTTTAATAATTCATTTTGGTTCTACAATAATTTACAGCACGGTATAATGACGTCATAAAAGGGGCGCGACAGAGGTGTAACCAATCACAGGCCGAACAGCTGTCATTCATACATTATAATTAGATCAATATCGATGGGGTAATTGAAACTGTCGGATTTGTTTTGTCGCTATTGGAACAATGTACTTCAAATAGTCGTGAGTGTACAACATAAATTATGTTTTATCAAATTTGGGTGTATTTTTGTCTGATGCAATTTCATGATTATTGGCCATAAAGTAGGGGTGTTTCTGAATGAAATTAAAATGGGTAACCTCGGACATCGGACAATTGATCATATCTGCATTATTTTCAAATCAACATTGTTAATTTTTTGAGCACAGATAAAAGAAAGCATGTACATAAAAAAATTAGTAAACATTGTTACGATTGAGCGAGTAGATCAATAAAAATACTCAATAGAACTTCATTCAAGGGGAACTTACAAAATTTTACTTCCAAGTATTTGACAAAGCATAACTTTTGTTGTACATTACCGATTGAAATGAAACAAACGGTATCTAAAAGTTCAATTCATGGTCTATAACATGCATTATTTACATACTTTCTAACTATCCGTTAAAACCAAGCAAATTACACGCAAAGAATGCAAAGATTGTAAGGTTTTTTCTGGAACACCCTGTATCCCTACATTAAAAAATGAGTTTTAATGAACAGCGCCATCTATCTTAACACTTACAAATAAAATATTCCTATTTCTATTGGGTTCAACGACAATGCATTACTGTAGCTAAGCCTTTTCCTAAATGTCCTGCTTATAGCAAATGATACTTTTATGAATTCGACCCAATATCTCATAACCCTTTATATAATAATGATTTTTTGAATCGATCGTTTGACTCATACTACGTGGAAGCGTGACACGTGCGAAAACTGACAACGACGATCATCAAATCTGTTAAAGTACAGGTAATATTGCAACACATAAAATGATGAATATTTCAAACCATATTTTCAAACTCATTGCAGTGCTATTCTGTAAAGAGATTCAGTATCTTGCGCCATTTTTATATCATGAAAAATTTAAATGCACCACTAACCTACAAACAAAATTCTCCGTTACATCTTCTCCTACCTTTTAAATGAAACCAACCATTCATACGTGAATGTAATATCCAATGGAGGTTTCACACTTAAAAAAACTCGAATATGCATTTTGTTTTCAACATCTCCGGGTACCTTTAATTTTTCTAACAATATTACAATCCTCTTCTTTTATTACTTTTCATTAAAAAGATCCAAAAAACGGATGAATATCTGATATGATCAAATTCAGAGGATCTGCAAATTCCTTGATTGTTTTTGCATAGTGATATCCACTGACATTAGTTTCTAAGAACAAGCTTTTGATAAACATAAAGGGGAGTTTGATTTTTTTTAAATGTCCTGTAAATAGAATTATACTTTTAAGTACACAAAGCTGACACCCCAAATGAGATCCGCTTAAGAGGCGTGCAAAAATGATAAACAAACTAAGAAATTGATTTTTGTCAAATATGTTTCTTCTGACTGACCGTCGCTTGTACACACCCAAGTTTGACAGCGCGACAAGTTAGACTTTGATTACAATTCGCAAAATAATTCTTGCGTCGCTCAAAAAATGACATACTAGTATACCAGTTTAATCACGAATATCTATACTGATTGTAACGATGTAAAGCACTTTGAAAAAAAAAAAACACGTCCCGTGTCATCCAAAAAGTTACAATAAAATCGACCGATCTCCGATCAAAACATAAGTACAAAAGGTAATTTTCTAAAAATGCTCTTCATAAATGGAACAAAGGATTTTTCTCCTTTAAAACATACGATCGTATGGTTACTTTTTATCCAAAAATTAATGAATCACATCGCAAAATGAATTTTTCTACAGCATGCTATGCAGCAGAAATGGGTAAGTTGGTGTTTCAACGGTGATCACTGGTCCACATCTCACACGGAGCTGCTCAATTATGAAAACATGCGAACATTCAATCACTTGTAATATACTTTATATTGAAAATAGAAAAAAAAACACCTCAATATCAAACAGGTTTTTTTTTCAACAGTTACAGTTTTAATTATTTTTAACAATATCATGATATAACACTCTTCGACGAGGAGTCTAAAGTACAGTCACTTGACCAAAAATTTCAGCCCTGCACGGAATTATTATTATTATATGTCATAACATTGTCCGCACTCTTATATTGTCTAGATTGGATTATTGTAATTCACTTATGTATGGTATTGATAAGAAACAGCTTCATCGCCTTCAGGTGCTTCAAAACAAGTGCGCGCGCCTGATTTTGAGACAACCTACGCGCGCTTGTGCCTCTCCATTAATCCATTCCCTTCATTGGTTGCCTGTTGCCCAGAGGATTGAATACAAACTTCTCCTAATCACATTTAAAGCTTTTCATCGAATTCCCCTCAGTATCTCGCTTCTTATTTTCAGTTATACAAGACCGCTTATGCTCTTCGCTCCAGCTCATGAGCTCAACCATCAAATTTCATGTGCCTCGCTCCAATAAACATCATGGTGATCGTGCCCTGTCAGTTGCTGGTCCTTACCTTTGGAATTCAACATGGTCTTGAGCACATTTCTACATTTAAAAGTCATTTGAAGTCTGTAGTTTTTCCCTTTTTCTGTTTCTATAGCGCCTTGCCTACTTTAAAAGGCGCTCTATAAATCTC
>JXSR01S073054.1:124697-142187 GCA_000969725.1 Ophiothrix spiculata
ACTACCTAAACTGCCAGAAAGTTATGTACTTATTCTCTTTACCTGACATGTGTTAATATTGTACATTTCTATTTTATTAAGTTTTTATCTTATGCTCTATATGAGTATAAGATTATTCCATGCTCTTGAATGTTTTACAATTTCTCGTTACCATACAATGTCCTCATATCTTTGAAATATGAGGTGTCGATTACATTGATATGTTTTGATCGAGCATAAAATTGTTGAATGCTGAATAACGAATTGACAGGACATAATATGATGCTGATCAAGTCTACATTAGTAATTTATGAAAAGCCTTACTATAGTGAATGTCACAAAGATTACTTTCATCGTTTTGGAAAGACAGGTGAAATTTGCAAATCTTCCCGCAACTATTCATAGGTTGTCTATAAGATGTAATATTACTCTTTCATAAAATGACACTTTTGTCATCTTTATATATTAACGCTTCTCCTCCGGACATGTTTTATACCACCCCGTAACAACCTATCGTAAGTAACTTATTTGCATTCTTTGTGGCCATTCGGGGTATGTTAAGTCGTTAAAATCTGCAGGTAGGGGTAACCACCCCTACCTAAAAGGAAGTCACCATAATTGATAAAAATGGCATGTTATGAAGATTAAACTTTCAAATTATATTAGAATAATCCATTTCTTTATTAATTAGAGGAAACATATGAAAATCCGATGTATATACATTCTATAACAAAATTAAGGCTTTGCAATTTTCAGATTGCCCATTAAAATAAGTATGTAGAGTTTATTAGTCAGATATTAAAAAACATATAACCCTTCTAAATGACAAAGTTAAAAATATCTTTTTACCCATACATTTGTTGTGATTTAGTTTTTAAAAATCTTAATAATGTCTGTTTCAACATGTTATATTATATATAGGTGTTATAAACATGCTGTTGTTCATAGAATTATGTGAGTAGTTATAATAATGAATTGTCTATGCTTGAAGCAGTTTCGTGGCTATCAATATTGCAAGATTGTTAGCGATGAATAAAAAGAATAGCACATATTATTTTATGGCTTGGTGAGAATATCTTAAATTAAGAAAAAAAAGTTTTGATAGTTTGGCACGAATGCCGTGTTTTAGTTTTGCGAAAAAATCTCCCTCTGTCAAATACGATCTTTTTTCAGTAATCTTTCTCCGTTAGAAATGTTACCACTACGCCAGCAAACATGATCTGTATTATAATACAAGTCTCTGGCAAAATGCATTGCTTCCTCAGTGCATGTAGAGCTGGTGAAACACAACACATGATTGACAGCTTAACAATACCATTTTAAACGGCTGTAAGGCGAATTTTCTCTTATTCTAAGTTTGTCGTTAATGTCGCAATATTGTAGTAGTCGAAACAAAAATATTTTTCACTTTTTACTTAAGTCCAAAGATAAATTCGATTAAATAATAATAAATCACTGAAACAATTTCTACAAAATACTTAATTGTATATTTAGAGAATAAAAGATAAGATTTATTGTTTTCCCTGTCATCTATCGTCTCATGATGGATGCCCATTACGAAAAAATAATGTACGCCCATCCATTATGAGACGATAGATGACAGGCAAAACAATAAATCGCCATCTTTTATTCTCAGTCTTAGTCACAAATTTGAGTCGTGCCGCATCGCTGTGTAATTTATACGCAGGAAATTATGCAGACGCAGATGTGCCATCAAATTAATCAAAATTTTTAGAATTTTTTTTGTCAATTTTCTATTTTGAAGTGGAAAAAATGTTTTTACATATGCAAAAAATCAATGGAACATTTACTATTTTAAAAGCTCTTTTTTATTTTTTAGCTTTCCCTATACTCTGTGATTTTGTTTGGAAAATATTTTTTTTTTAATTCCCGTATCTCAAAAAATATATTTGGATAATAATATATGCGCACCATCTTTTTTGAGGTCATTGTGTGAATTCGTCGGTGATTGTTTTGGACCTCGGTATTTTTTCTTCGGAAGCTCCGAAGTTATAATTGTCATTAATAACCGCCGTTTCGACATTTTTAATGCCTTTCATGTGTAATATTGTTGAGAAATATATACTTTATTAAACTTATTTCATAAAGGTATACTTAAGGGAATTATGATCAGTCCAGGCGTGACGATCAACACGTAATATGATAAACGCGCCTTTGTGTGGTGAATACGCGTGCTTCATTGGCGTGTCATGAGAAATGCATTCAGCGCTAATGACATCACATACGCGGGTCATTATAAGAAGTCATTGTTACCTGATACCCGCGCAGTTGTTTGCGTAAAAAAGAAATAATCTTAATAGATTGGATTATTGCATTTAAAAAATTATTAGTGTAAGACGTAATCTTCAATTTTTCAGCTTATCAGTTTGAGAAAAAACAGTGCGGGTCAAAACCATCTTCGTATCCGGAGACGGTTAAATTGTTATGCCATTTTATCCGGTTTATGTGATTGGAACAATAACAATAATGATAATATTGAGTTTGAATTACATTAGATATTGAATGGGGTGTGTTAACCCATATTTGTCTCCATTGCGATTTAACTAAAATTCTATATTTGAATACTAATGCAGGGAATCTAAACTATATTTAAAATTGATAGTTTCATTTAATGGAAGAATGGGAAGCTTGAATGAAATGTTCTTAAGATTACTTCTCCAAAAAAAAAAAAAAATAGCGAAAAATATGTAATACAATTTATCAAATGATTTTGAATTTGGCATAAGGTTTTGATATCATATATAAAACTGAACAAATAAAAAAGCAAGAAATAAGTGAATGACATGAAGAATGGAAGCAACAGAAAACATGGGTACATTAACGATTCCGCCTGGGCATGCAAATCACTGGAGATTGTACTTTAAGATGTTTTTGTGCTTATGTAAAGTCTGCTTTTTGATACAAGAAAAACACGAACACTGGTGGGATGAAAATATATCTGCACAGATATATCAAAGGTAAAAACATGGTTTTTGAATTATTAATGTCAAGCTATAACGAACATGTAATGTACACTATGTTATCATGATAAAAAATGATTCCAAGTTGAAAAACAAATCCTCCGTCATAAACATGAAGTATACAACCTGAAGTGACTACGTAAACGAATGAATACAATAAAGTAACAACTAAGATTGTAAGTAGGCATATAAAATTACAATCGTAGCTTTGTCTTTTGGCGAACGTATTTAATTCATTGCATTTGAATATTTCAACACGCATTGATTTGTTTTCTAGTAACTTAAACAACTGCGTAAGGTTTTGGCGGAAACCAACAAGTAAGAAACCCCCACTTGTTATGTGTGATACACGATGCCTAAATATTGTTAAATTACGTATACTGCTGCTGACATTTTAATATTATAATACCGATTGGCTCGATTTCAGCCAGTCAATATAGTTTGTCATTATATACCGATTGGCTATGCAACTCAGCTCTTCATATATACAGATTGGCTGGATTTGGGCCAGTCAATCGTTTGTTATTATATACCGATTGGCTTGATTTGAGCAAGTCAATAGAAAGTTACTATTGTCCTCTCAAAACGAGATCGGTATATGAAACAAATATTGACTGCTCTTTCATTCGACAATAGTAAAAACCATTCCCCCTCCGTAATCTTAAGACTTTTATATCATACTATCCGGTCTCGGGAAATAGTATAGTCTCAAGATTACTTCGGGGCATAAGTCTATTATTGCCCCCTATGGTTTAATTATCCCATTCGGTTTGCCGTATACATAATATGCCCTGCAAACGGAGTAGCGTCTAAAACGCAAACGCAATAAAAGACAATAAGATTCATTTATATGTATAATAAAAATGTCAATGTTTTTCTCATACTCATCTCATATCATCATATTTACTACTTAATTAAAGGCGGTGCAAATCAACGTGCAGATAAACAGAGGCGTAGCTAGACGGGGGACCGGGGGGCATTACTGACCGTCCATCGGTTAAAAAAAAACGCCCGTCGGTAAACTTGAGCCGACCGGCTGCAGGCCGGGCGGCGATACCGCATAAACAGTCCATTGGTCCAAGCGGCCGTAGGCCGCCTGCCATGTCGGTTTGTGCAAAAACTACCTCATATAGATGAGCATTTTGGCACCATTATAACAACATAAATCCAAATATGTTTCAATTAGCCTTCCTGCAGTGTGTCAAATAGCTAAAAACCCAGGGGCCCTAAGGCGGGCCCCTGCACCCCACCCGTTATTCGCTCCGCTCGCATGGTCAATCCAATTCCGTCGGTTCGTCTTCATATTGTGCCCCCTCCTTTCGAAAACCTAGCTACGCCACTGCAGATGACAAACAACACCCACAGAAAAAAATAACAATGATAGACGTAATTTCCAAACAAAACATTCTATTGCAATAGGATAAACATTTTGTTTGTAACATATGTAAACATCACTTAGGAGACTTATTTACTTATTACTGCAAAAAAATCTGAAAGTTTGACAACATCTGGGTTTTCACATTATTTTGATACAGAGAGTAATATAAAAAGATGCACCATTCCTGAATCTTCATGCTTGGGATATATTCTTTGGAAAAACAAATCTACTTGTTCTACTTACATAACCTAATTGCTTATTGGTTCAGACTCACAAGGGTTTTGCGTAATTTTATCTGGTCTTACAGATTTCACACTTTGTTGTTCGCAAGACTTGCGTTTTACAAGTAGTTGACATTATTTTTTTATGTAGTTACAATCTTAACAGAAAAGATTGGTATAACGTTTACTTTTAGATAATTGCTTTTAATTATAATGATCTAGTCTTTTGTCTTGTTTTAATATAGAGACATGGATGTGACCATGTGGACCTATCATTTAACTTAAAGTACTCTAGTAATGGGTTTGAATATAATTCATTTATATGTATACAGAAAAACACCATTAAAAATTCACAACTTTAAATGTTATTTCTGAAGGTATCGTATGTTTATATGAACATAAAATGAACTATGAACTATCATGTGTAAAATAGACCTCTTCCCTCGCTCAATCAAATTATTTATCAATCTGTTTTAGTGACATCAGATGAACATGCAGATCATGTTTGCTTGGTTTTAGCTGTTTAAAAAATGATTGAATTCAATTGTGGCTCTTCGTTTTTTTTTTAATGCAATAATCAAACATGGAATGCGTTGTATTAAACGTTTTGTTCTTACTCGGGTCTAACAGTTAAGTAAGACTGTGTCATGCCTCTCCTACTATCTCAATCAGACCATTACAACTAATGGAGTTTAATTTCTGGAGGTATCGTATGTTTTTATGAACATAAAATGAACTATGAACTATCATGTGTAAAATAGACACTCTTTGTTCAATCAAATCATTTATCACTCTGTTCTAGTGACATCAGATGCACGTGCAGATCATGTATGCTAGGTTTTAGCTGTTTAAAACATGATTGAATTTAATTGTGGCTCCTCATTTTTTAAATGAAATAATCAAACATGGAATGCGTTGTATTAAACGTTTTGTTCTTACTCGGGTATCACAGTTAAGTAAGACTATGTCATGCCTCTCCTACTATCTCAATCAGACCATTACAACTAATGGAGTTTAATTCTTAAAAGTGATTGACTGCCGACCTACAAACAAGCATCCTTTAAGCAAAACAAGGACATTTCACCAATACTTAATAGCTTGGAATTTTAAAGTCTTTAGTCTAGTTTAAAGTTGAATCATTAGAGTCCTGTCGTTTTAAGTGTGTCGATATAGTGAACATTTAGAAGGGGTTTCTTCATAAATACGACCTTTGACAGCTTACCCTACCCCCATCATATGTTTTATGTTTAGATGACCGGGTCAAGAAACTCGTTTTCGCTTCAAACATCGTAATTGTACACGATGGTCGATGGTTGAGTGCAATGATCCAGAACCTAATTGTTCTTTCCAGATTGATTTTTATTTAGAATATTCAATTGAAATTAAAATATCAATTTTTGAAATATTTTGTTCTTAGGATCATGACGAAAGTTGTAAATTCTGCGCCTTTTCACCGACTTAAATCAGCTGAAATGAAGTGTTTATGAATTATTAGCTATTGTATTATGCCTAGCCAGATCTCAGTCATGCATATCTAATTGAAATTGAAAGGCCCGCTTGACATGTTGGTACAACTTAGATTCTCCAGATATGCTTCAAGTAGCGATACAAAAAACACTAATAAGGCCAAAGAAAAAAAAAAGTCTGTCTCAGCTTCCCGCGCGCATAGCTTTTAAAAATCCAAATTTAGCGCAATTCTTTTTTTTTTTTAGGTTTTTGAGAGATTTTCAATTTTTAAAATCTTTTTTTCCTACTACTGGAAAAAAAAAATGAAATAAACGGCCGCGAAGCGGTCGCGAAAAAAAAAGTGGCCAAAAAATGCAATAAAAACAATTAGGGGGGTATTTCCGCATCCGCGTAGCCCTTTTTTACTTAAAAAACCCACAAAAAAACGCATAGCGCTTAGGGTTTTGACCTTAAGTAAGCTGAGACAGAGTTCTTTTTTTTTGCCTAACTCTTCAACTGAATGAGCGTTTTGAAAAAATCAAATGGTTTTGGAATCTTTAGATCATTTGCTTTCATTCTGTGACCAATTAAACCAATGCGATAAACTTTTAAAAAAACGTCTGATCTGAATATTAAAGGTGGACTTCTATCATTCAAGTCTAGGAGTGTTCCTATAGATCAAAACTTTGAACAATATTTTTTCGTACTGCAAGACACTAGTCGTTTTTTCAATGCACGCTTTTTTATGGCTTCATTGGCAATTAATATAAAAATACACAAAATAACTTCATTTGATTCAAGGGAAGGTTTTGGCTCATTCACTGAATTAAAGTTGCAATTGTGCTTTAAAATGTCAATTTAAAATATCAATTTTAAAATCCAATTAACTTAGAACGATAAATGTATCATGATACTCTTTTGTATTTTCAGAACATTATAATGAGATGTATTCTCCATGTGAAATGTAGAATAGGTATACAAAATATAGGTCGGTGCTTTTCCTGTCAATTCAGTTTATTTTAGACTAAGTGTAGAATCAATCAAATAAAAAATGCATTTGTACTTTCGGGACATTGATGTGTGAGTGTAATATAAATAGCCAAGAAATTACTTTTATCAGTTATTAATGCAGTACGGTATTTTATAAGATGGAATTTAACATTATAACTTGGCAAGGTAAAACAAAGTTATAATTACAAGTACAATAACGTGAATTCACATTCTAAACTATTTGTCTTCCAAGCATTTCACAATGTTCATTTAAAACCAGAAACACCTTGAGCTAAAGACGCTCCTTTATGTCAATGTAATATTATTCCTGATGAATACACTTAATGAAAACCAATGTGTTTTTCTGTCAAAGAAAACTGTCAATTCTCGAACTTAAAAACACATTCTTGCATATCTGAAAGGTGGGATTGATCTTGAACAAAAATTGGAAATGGAAAGAGTCATAGTTTAAATGATAAAAAAAAGTTACAAATTGCCTAGTAGTCTTTGCGTTTTACTTTGTACACAAATAAAATTGGATCAGATACTCCAAAGAACAGGTGATTCAATTGGCTGAATTAAGATATCTTTGAAGCACAAATCCTATTTCTTCGAAATTGAAATCAAATATGGTCTTCATGCTAGGAATAGAATCATTTAATCCTTCATGAAAAACCAATTACAAAGTATCATATTTAAATAAATCATCTCTTTACATTATATGAGAAGACACAAACATTATAATCTTTAGTTGGTTCTACAAAGTCACAATGAAGATTGCCTTACTCAATCTTGTCTCTTATTAAAAGATATATAAAAGAATATCTCAAGTGTGTGGCAAATTAAATGATAAGAGTTAGGTAAAGGCTCTGCCAGACATCACCGTATGGAGCAAAACTTAGTCCTAATGGACTTAATCCCACTATTGTTTCGTTTTATGCATTGTTGTTATTCCTTTCGTTACAAGCACGTTCAATATGCTTTCCATACGGTTTGTCCGTTATGTATACGTTTTATTCGTTGTCCACACGGTGGTGGTCCGTTTGGCACACGTTCAGCATGTGAAACGATTGTACAATCGACCATGACATTTTAATTTTACGTCTTTTACAACGCCTCTCACATACATTTCATCTGTATTATGTTAAACGATTTATACAGCCCGCCACCGCAGCAGTTGGCGTCGGCTCAATACGCCTCGCTGATTGGCTATTAAAATAGAGGCCAAGCTACATCCGGGAGTTTTTCGCTTAACGCTATGTAAAACCAAATGCTATACGATTGGTTGAGGTTTGGCGAATTTTAGAAAAAGTAGAAAAATCAACAGATCAAAAAACTTGATTCATCCGATAGCATAGACTTCAAGCTTTAATGTGAAGTAATTTGTGAACGCATTCGACCAACATGAGATGTTACATGACTGAGTGAAAAGCTGACTTTCCTAAAAGTAAGTACAATTTTGACTTTCTACATCAATATCTCGTCACGAATTCGACATTGTATTATGAAAAATATATCATAATGTAGCTTATTTTGTCAAGATTACAATGATACCAACCTTTATGGGGTAAAACACAACTGTTTTTGAGAAAAATACGCCGAAGCTGGTACAGGTTTTTCACGCTTTGCGATTCAGACCCGGTTTACATATGGCAGCTATTTATTATAACCTTCAAAATCCTCACTTAGAAACTCACAAAGGAGTAGCTGCCATATGTTGTATTTCCAAAAATGACTCTGAATGTTTCATTTGATATCTAATTACCCCTATTTTCAATGCCAAACAACAAGGTCACTAGGCTTTTATTCAACATGAAAAGGTTTTAATCACTTGTCGTAATTGATGATCAATAAAAGAATCAGAGGCTAACTGCATGAACGATCTTGAGTGCTTGTTTTATAAAACCTGTACCACAGAGTAACAGAGATGACACTAAGCTCAAAACAAGGCCCCAATCATAGCGTAGTATGTGGATAAAAACGATTAGACTGCTCAAAAGAATCATCACTAAATAATAAATACATGTGTTAATAACAGATTTCATGCTAGACTAATTTAATGGCGTCTTACATCCTGCTTACATGAAGGATGAACAAAAGACGAGGACGCATTTTGAAGAATGCTGCACAGCTTGTACCCAATTAAACGTAATACACATCAAGGGCGATGTCAGGATTTATTTGAGTAGGATTATTCATAATGCGTCCTCGTTTTTATAACTGGAGCCACTGATCACGCGATCAGCCAAGAAACGTTAACCAGCGACTATTGAGAAATGGTAATCAAATGAGCTATGAAGTATATGGGGATAAAGTGTCAGGGGCCTGCCTGTACTTGACTTATTCACCAATTTACAATAATATCATACGCCTGCATGAAGTTACATGAAAACCCCGGGGGGTACTCAATTTTGGTCTTGGTAGGGGTGCGCCGCTGGGAAATTTGAAGTACCACTCATGTATATACCAATATTTAAGAAAAAGGGACCCATCCATATACCAAATTCCCAAAATTTTGAGTCGAGTTTATACAAAAAATGAAATTTCCCGAAAATTAACGCTAATTTGGCGAAAAATTTCTGATTTTTGTTTGAAATTTAGAAAAAAATCCAAAATTTGCGCCATTTTGGCGCAACATTTTGGAAAACAGACCCATCAAAATACCACATTTTACAAAGAAAAAGAACCCATTGAAATACCAGACAGCCTGATTTTGCTACCTCAAGGTTGATAACAAACTGAGGATGAATATTGATTAATTCTTGATGACTAGACAGGGGAAATACCTAATTAGCATCATAATACCGTAGAGGACATTGCTCTCCCTGGACGACTGGGTAACAAAAGACTCATGCCTTGTTTCTTATCCCTTTAGTAATTCTCGTCCCAGAGTCAACAGACCTTGCACATCTCATTATATCCGAAAGTGGGTTGTCGGGGCAACCAGCTGGTAGTGTCAACGAATTAAGCCTGGCCTAATCTGACCCACAGTTTTAAAAGGTCAAACTAACCAAGTTAAACTATAGAGTGTGCTAAGCACGAAATAAAGATGAAATGTATGTGCTCTGTGTCATTTGTAAAGCATTAAATTGGTTTAAATCGTATCTCGCTAATTTTTCCTAACAAATTGATATAACAGGTGAACTCTCTGACCCAATAATCTCACAATTTGGTTTGCCACAAGGTTCGGTAGTTGGACCCGTTGGATATTCAATATTCACTTTTCCAGTCGGGGATATTGCCAAATTTCACAATGTATCTTACCATGTATATGCCGCTGACACCCAACTATATGTATCATTTAATCCAAGAACACCCGACGACCTCGACAGTGCAATATCTCGTCTTCAAAACTGTATAACTGAAATAAAAAGCTAGATGACTGTCAACAAACTTAAACTTAATGACAGGAAAACTGAATTTCATCGCAGCATCATCACATCACCATAAATATTATACCACACAACCTGACTCTGTCTATTGGAAATGTTATTATTAAACCTTCTGAAACTATTAGAAATGTGGGTGCTTTCTTTGACTCGCATATGTCTATGTTATCTCATGTTACCAATATTAGCAAAACTGTCACCTTTCACCTAAGTAACATTAGTAGAATTAGAAAATATATTGATCAACCTACATGTCAACATGCCGTTCGTTCTTTAATTCTGTCGCGTTTAGATTACTGTAATGGACTTCTTTCTTCATCTTCTTACATGATTAGATTACAGCGCCTACAAAACTGGGCATCTCATCTTGTTTTTGAAGTTGACCGTAAACATTCCGCGGAACCACTTCTGAAATCTTTACACTGGCTTCCGATACATCATAGAATTGTTTTTAAATTACTGCTGTATACCTTCAAATGTCTTCACAACCAAGGACCCATTTATTTGAACAAATTTCTATCATTATACTCGTATGTTTCAAAAGGACTTACTCAGATCTTCAAAAGAATATCTTCTAAAGAATGAAATAGCTTACCGATTAAGATCAGACAATCATCCTCTGTTAATGTGTTCAAAAAAAGCACTAAACACTTACCTGTTTCCATAATTTGATAATATCATTTTATTTTGCATTGTTCTAATTATTTTTATTTAAAAAAATAATAATAATTTTAGATGTATACATGTAGTAATATTTTGTATTTTTAAGGTTTGTATTTGTAAGCGCTTTTTGGAAATGGCGCAATTAATGCTTTTTGTATTGTTATTTGTATGTTCGTACGCTTAGGCTCTATACGGTGATGTGTGACAGAGCCTTTAACAAAAGCTACAGTTGCTTATCTTTGCGTTTTATTTTCCCCACAAATCAAATCGGATCAAATAGTGAGGACAGGTGAATCAAATCATTTAGTTAAGATGACTTCGGAGCATATATCTTATTTCTTCGAAAGAGAAATCAAATATTGTCTTCAGGCTAACAAATATATCATTTTAATCCTACAATCCTTCAGGAAAAACTAATTATTAAGTATCACATGAAATCTTTGCTCTTGTCAGTAATGGATGATCAATCATTACTATAATATGTTTTCTGCCAAGCATTTATAATTTCGCCATATCAAAATAACACGGCCTGGGGGACCGTTCTGGGTGGTAATTGGTACTCGTGCGTGCTCATCCGAAAAAATGGCGTAAAATGGTCTGATTTTGACCCACCGGTGGCGTCTACGTTTTGAAAAAATGGCTTATTTTTAGCACAATTTACGTTACTTAGGGTTGTAAATTCAAGCTACCTCTGCCACTAAAGGTCATTTTTCACTTTATATCCCTCAGTTGAGTATTATATACAATCTTTATATATATATCGTGCTGTACAGGTTTTGCATAAAATGTATAAAAATAAGAGAAAATAAGCATGACTCAATGTAAATGGTTGAAAAAAACTTCAATTGTATACAATGTACATTGTAATACCTAATTTGTTAGAAAACTATAATTACAATCGTACATTACGCATTTTGGGGTGCGATTTATATCATCTTTAGCGCCATTTAGGGGTATATTTTTCGCTCAACAATTAAAGGTCCGATTTTGGGGCGCTCTGACGAGCAAAAGTACCACGTTAGTATCCGAGCGGTGCTCCGGGTGTCAAGGAAAAAAGATTTTTACAAAGGCTGGTACTTGCTATTTCTGTGGTAAATGTTTAATAATTTATTTTAAGTGAAATTTTTCATCATTTTGTTTATAAGTCATGTCTACTCGAAATTTTTGATTCATGCAAGCAAATTTTTACCGGGTATTTACAGATTTTTACCGAGGTATATATACTCTCTGTCAGTTTGTATTTGTCTAATATATAGTGGATTTATATTTGGACATCTGTCGTTATTGTGGCAAATAGATAATTTCGCAATATGATTGTGTCCCATTGTAGCAAGACTTTCTCTTGTTTTGTTTTCTTAGGAAAACATGATAAATTATTTGAATGTGGAATCGTCCCTGTAGCGTAGCAAAAGCTTCTTATAGCACAGCGTTTTCAATGATAGACTCATTTTAAAAGCGATTTTTAAGTGATCATTTGATTTACGTGTAAAAGAATATGTAGGAAATATGACACCAATGTATTAATTTCACTTACGAGACTTGACCTATTTCGTTCTTGTACGTAATCAGAGACCTTGCAATAATAAGATAAGGACACATCACTATGCTGATATTTTTACCATTTGATGTGATGGTTTAATGAAGACCACAATATTGTTCACTGTTCATTTTATTTATTTCCAAAACAAATACATAGACTATAAAATCAAACAAGAATTAAAATACAATCTACATCAAAAACATTAACATGATTAACCCTCGTCTACCCAGAGGGGGGGGGGGGGGAGGTTGTTACAACACCCCTAAGTTTTTTTCCCCGCAGCATAAAACGCAAAAGCAACCGACCCCAGGTGTTTGGGTGATCTCTTTTACATCCTTTGCGGTCATTTTGATGAACAAATTACGGGGATACTGCCTAAGGGTAGAGTAGGCCGTCAAATTTTGGGTGTAGGGGGGAGGGGGTTGTTGCAACCCGGTAACATTTTCGACAATTTTAAATCGCCATTTTGAAACAAATATGCATGCCATGAGGCTGAAACTGGAATGTTAGAATTATTTCGTTATTTGCAAAAAAAAAAACACGATGAAATTCCGTTATTTAGACAAAAAATGCTTCTAGTTGCCATTTTTGCCAATATTCCAATTAATGATCGAAAAAAGTCTTCTCGTGAAGTCGGTATATTGGTATCTTGACGAATAGTTATGCATGGAATTCTGAACGATTCTTAAAATAATTTGAAAATGCTGGTGCTAGCTCATTGATGTAAATTTGTACATAAATGATCCCGATTCAAGAATATAAATATCGAGCATTTTGAATTGGTTAAAATGGGATCAGCATGGCTACGATAATGACTACAAGAAGTTGTTCTCATTGCCCATTTCTGTAACTTAAGAAGCTTATCTAACTGAATGTGTTTACACGTACTTCCCCAAATGAAAATGTTGTAGTTTAAATAAGGCAAAACAAGAGTACAATAAAGGGTATTTAAAATACGTTTAGGTATAAAACGTTTTAGTTTGTTCATGACACCAATATTTCTCAAAATTGTTTTGGATACACATGTCAATGTGGTGCTTCCATGTAAGACATTCATCGATTAATACACCAAGAAATTTAGTGTGTTTCATCCGCTCTAAAACAGTACTATTTAAAATTACACTTTTATTCATGTCGCTTTTCGATACCATATGCGAAGTACTTAAAATCATGAAATTTGTTTTACTGGCATTTACAGATAATTTATTAGCTTTGAACCAGTTGCTGACTTCATTGAGTTCTCGATTTATAAGAGGTATTTGCTGTTCAATTTGGGGATGTCATTAGAGAATAGCGGTGTCATCAGCGAAAAGTTTAAAGTACATTGAATGAATTGATAATGTCATTCACATATAAACAGTAACGGCTGCAAGTTTGATCCCTGGGGAACACCACATAAAATATATTTTTCTGATGACGCAATAGAATTAAAGGACACAAGGTGTTTTCTGTCTTATGTAAAGTCTGCATATTGATACAAGGAAAACACACGTATTGGTGAGATGAAAATATTATCTTCACATATATATTAAAGGTGAAAACATGTGGGTTTTTTTCGAATTAATAACATTAACTTTTAACGAACATACAAAATACACTATGTTATCATAATAAAAATGATTCCAGAAAAATAGTTGAAAAACAAACCCTTCGCCATGAAACATGAAGTACAAAATAACATTACTGCGTAAATGAATAAGTACAACAAAATCCAACTTTGGTTGTAAGTAGGCATATAAAATTACAATCGTAGCTTTGTCTTTTGGAAAACGTATTCTATTCATTACATTTAAATATTTCAACACGCACTGATTTGTTTTCTTAAGATAACTTAAACAACTGCGCAAGGTTTTAGCGAAAACCTTCAAGTAAGAAAGCCCAAGACGTTGTTTGTGATACGCGATGCCTAAATACCGATTGGCTTGATTTGAGCCAGTCAATAGTTTGTTAGTATTGCTCTGTCAAAACGAAATCGGTTTATAAAACAAATATAAACTGCTCTTTCATTCTATCAATAGTATACGAATATTGAATGCCCATGAGGGCGATAGTAATGATCATTGCCCCGAAGTGATCTGCTCAGATCATGCCAATCGGCGTATCAAAACAATTCGGGAAATAGTATATATATAGTCTCAAGATCACTTGGGGCAATAGTATAAAAATATTGACTGCTCATGAGGTAGCTTGCAATGTGTCTGCAATGCACATACTGCATTTTTACTTTGTTGGGCAGTATTATCCATAGATATTATACAAATATTGACTGCTCATGAGGGGAATAGTAATAACTATTGCCCAAAGTGATCTTGGTACTATATACTATTTCCTGAGTTGTTATGATACGCCGATTGGTATGATCTGAGCATCTTACTCTCATCCTTCATGTCCTTTGAGTATTCTGCAATGTTTTCATATCTTCAAAATGTGAGGTGTTGTTTACATTGATAAAACAATCGTCCAAGATAGTTTTCACTGCCTCATAACAAAAGTTATAGGACATTATCATTAGACAAGAGCATTGGTATCAAAGCAAACAATCATATCTGCATCATTTTTTGCAAATTATATTTGGCTTATCTAACCAATGGCAAAATGATTAATAGATTGTTTAAAAAAACACTCAGTAATAATGCTAAGCTCTGCGCAAAACTAATGATAAAATAGCTAGTATTTTTTTCTCTAGTTATTCAATGCTTGCAACCTTTTATGGCATTGGCTACATTTATTTAAGTCAAAATTGATACGCTCGGTTTAATTAAAAATTGGCAAAACGAATATGTAATTGATCCGATAAACATATGAACTCGCAAATAAACAAACAAACAAACAAACCGAAAAAAAAAATTAATCATTTGATAAACCTAGTTTATCAGTTAAATCCAGATTTTCATCGGGAATTTGATTTATGTGAGCCACACTATAGGTTTATTTGGCTGATTTTGTTTGCCATATAAATTACATTTATCGAGTTCAAATATCGTGTTTACGACAGTAAACAAAATTGTTAACAAAATTGTTCATAATTTTTGTTAAATTAGCATATGTGTAAATTGTAATTTCTTTTCATTGCGTCTACCAGTCCATGTAATCCTACTGTGAAGTGTATTCATATTTACAAAAGATTTGCACGTAGCGAACTGACAATTTTGTAAACCCATTACAAACGATTTACAATTTGTAATGCTACCTACCGTGAAATTCAGTTTTTGTAATCTGCTAAAGGTGAACAATAGAAACGCTGTCATTTTACGAGAGATTTTTTTTTACAAAAGTGCAAATTAACGGCACATTTCGTTCACACAAAGAAAAGAGTCTAGTCGTTAACAAATTTGTAAATTGGTTAAAAATATCAAACACGTGAAATATTATTTGAATGGGTGTTTATAGTTCATTCTGAGGTGCACAATACTTTGTGCAACAATGTGATTACATTAATACTGAAATAGCGAGTCGATGATTGAAATCACATCATGAGTATCGAAGCATGCAATGCAGCTTGACACCTTGGTATACTATTAATTAGTATCAGTCACCTCAATGTGATTGCTTATTATTTTCGACAAATAATTACGACGGATTACCATAGATTATATCTTGTCAATGGTGACTAATTTTTGTAATAATACGAAGTTGCATTTAAATGCTAATTTTTCAATTGTTCATCTAACAAATCAGTTAAGTAGAATTTGTTAACTAAAACTCCAACTAAAAGCCTGCTATTTTTATTGTTCGGAACCAACAATTTGTTAACAAAAACGTAAACTAGAGAATTTAACTCGATAATTTTATACGCATAGCAAACGGACACCCATCTGAAACGCTAACGGAATAAAAGGAAATAAGATGTATTTATTTCTGAACAGAACACATTTTTTTCTGAAAATAGAAGTGTATATTAAAAATATCAAGAGGGTGTATGATTTTTCTCACACCATCATATTTACTACTTAATTAAAGTCGGTGTAAATCAACGTTAAGATGGAAACTTACACCCTTAGAAACACAATACAATGACAGACGTAATTTTTGAACACAACATATACTTTTTGTAAGAGTTAACACTATAAAAAATGTAAATATATCATTATCATCATTATCTACAGGGTGTCCCAATAAACATTGTGCATGTAAACGGCACTGATTTTCTCAGAAGTTAGGAACACCATTATACATTCCAAAGCTCATAGATTTGTTCATCATCGTTGAAAATTCCAAGAAAATCCATCCATGCAAAAATAAAGATATTATAGATTCTGTCTGCTTGTATCATTTTCCTTCTGCACAATGGGATTCCTATGGTTAAGCATGTTCACAAAGAACATCGAAAGGGTCTTTACAACATTAACGGTTGAATAGTTGAGAGTGACAAATTCATCGCATACGTTTCACCAATATTCTTTGAAAGGTAATCATATGAAGCCACTTTGGATATCTTCCTTTTTCTTTTTGTATTTTTTTTTGTTCATTTTCTCTATATTATATACATATGATTTTTTTCTATTCGAAAAAGTACACAAAAACTAGGTTTATTGGTAAATTTACTCAACGCTTCCTATATATTGTTTGCATGCCAAGGGAAAGCTGGTTTGTTTTTCTTCTTTTGGAAACTGAAAACTTAATCTAACAAAGTAAAGTATATTCTGTTTATATAATTGTACCAAAAACCGAAAACAAAAAATGAACAGATAGTTGTCTTAGGTCTTATTTTAGATCGAAAGAGTGGGTTGGTATTAATGGCAACTGCTCAGAAAAGGAAAACCTCTAAGAAATCTTTTAATCAAAAAATCTTTGAATAGATCTGGCTACTCGCATTGCTTCTAAAAAATTTCTAACCACCAAAATAATGTTGTTTTGTTAATATTAAACAATAAAAACCATAAATCAATCACATGATTTTTGT
>JXSR01S073055.1:81507-93150 GCA_000969725.1 Ophiothrix spiculata
AGCTAAGCCAAGGCACCTGTTTATATGATTTATACCAAGAAGCGGTTTCCCCCTCATGGGATACCAAGATACTATATGGCACAGGTAGGCTATGCCATCCAAGTACCCCCTACCCCTAGCTAAGCCAAGGCACCTGTTTATATGATTTATACTAAGCAGCGGTTTCCACCTCATGGGATACCAAGATACTATATGGCACAGGTAGGCTATGCCATCTAAGTACCCCCTACCCCTAGCTGAGCCAAAGCACCTGTTTATATGATTTATACCAAGGAGCGGTTTCCTCCTCAGTGGATACCAAGATACTATATGGCACAGGTAGGCTATGCCATCCAAGTACCCTACCCCTAGCTAAGGCCAAAAAAGAAAATTGTTATATTGGCGTAACAGACCGAACAAAAATCTGATTTTTAGTGTTTTACCAAATCCATATACACTCCCGGTCAAAAGTGTTTGCGCACAAAACCTTTAACCAGCCATATCTCGAGAACTGTTTATCATTTGCGTCATATTTTTTCGGATTTATAGTTTACATATATAGATCTAAAGACCTCAACAGGAATTGCATTTACCGCATTTGACAATATGGCGTGCTAAACATACTGCATAATTTCTTCCGCACATTCAAAAACAGAGTTTAAATACATAAGGTCATGCGCCATGAATTGGTACATAGGAAAAGGGTGGAGGCGTTACATTTTTCAAATTTTATCTTCACATTTTTTAATGTATCAAGAGAACCACAAGTCACATGGAGCTGGTTAATATCTCATTTTGTTGCTAATTTATCTGGCTAAATGTGTGCCAAGAAGTATAGGTCTGCAATATTTATTTTTTTTTGCAACCATGGTTTTAGTGACGTGGTGTTAGGGGTGGAGGAGAATGCGGAGCGGGAGAATGCGGAGCAACATGTAGTAAAACATAGGAAATTATGCTTAACCTTACTTTTTCTATTCACTTTGTGCCTTACCCTAATTGGAAAGTCATTTATTAGATATCAATTTAAACAAAATTAAATTCTACATAAAATGACAGGTAAATAAGGCTTGTAGACCTTTCCTATTTCCAGATATGGCCATTGAAAGTAAGAATTTTGTTCGAAATTGTGAATTTTCAATCTTTGTTTGTCACCTGAGTCGTCAATTTTGAATGATTCTGGTACAAAAACGATAAAGGAACCAACAGAAAAAACACATGAATTCAAGAGTTGTTGCCATTATCTGACAAACAAACACTAAAAGAGTCTCATATTAGAGCCCCTGTGCATCTCCAAAGTTGGAATTTCTAAAAAATTGTCAAGCAAAAACTGTTATTTTCAGTGAAAAATCGGCTACAAATTCACATTTTGTGACTAAATGACACAAAATACAGGTATTAATCTTCACCATGAGAAATCTGGATTGATTTTGCCAGAGAACCATGAGGACATCATGTGTTCCAGTTTTATGTATTGACTTTTCCTGAACTTTCAAAACTTTATTATAAGATGTCTACTTGTAAGTGTATGTAACACAATTGAACGGTCCATTTTAATCTTTTTCTATGTGCCATGCCTCTGTAGGCCTATACATGTATATATAACATTTAAATTTTGTGCCATCTGTAATGTGACAACTTATGAATGATGACAAACTAGGCCCTATAAACACTAGTATGATCAAGCATGAACAAGAACTTTTGTCACGTTGTGGATGATTGGCGATTTGGGTAATATAATTATTTTAGTACAGATGGTACGTTTTGTAATTTGGACCACCCTGTATACTAAAACTAAACAATTTTGTTACTTTAACTTGAATTTTCCCTATTTTGTTGTCCTATCAAGGTGAAAGAACATAAACAATCAGTTACAAATGTAAAACTTGTTAAAAGGGGTAGCACATTGTATTCAGAAATTCTATATATTATATTCACATTTTAATATATATACATTTTGACAACCCTATATTTCTGTACGACAAAATAATGTTGTATTACAAGTTTGCATTTTTTGGAAGACTAGAGTGTCCCTAGCTCAACTTTATTAGTTTTAGTCAAGTTATTGTGGGCAATAAGAAATTACAGTGGAATTAAATTGTTCACTTTTTAGGCATAAATATTTTTGTTACACCCTGTATAACTTTTGGGACACCCTGTATATTGACCTGAAAGTTGGATATTTGTTTTTCTTATATTCTCAGCTTTCCAAATATATATACTTTTATGTATGTCCAACAAATAGTTCAGCAACTACATGCTTTTAAGTGTGAAAGCATCCACATTTTTCTATTTTAGAGCATGTAACGCGTTTTAGTACCAATTCCTGGCGCATAACCCTAACTGCACATGTTTTGGAAAACTTTTGACCTGAAAATGTTCTTTACGGTTACACAGTGATATCGAGCTTGTTCTACGAAATACGGGAAATATCTAGGGTCTGGTGCCATATTCCATTCGGCCTGTCGGCCTCATGGAATATGGCACCAGACCCTAGATATTTGCCTGTATTTTGTGACAAGCAGGGGGTAACTAATAGTATTAGAAAAGAACCAAGTTTACCAGACCTGTTCTTTGATTTTTTCGCAGATTCAAGGCCAACTTGGTATAGCAGAGGTGCCGTGGTGTGACTTCATGGCAGTGTGCACAAAGACAAAAGAAATCATGCTGAATCGAGTCTATGCACAGGAAACTTACTGGCAACACGTATCCCTTAAATTAGCTGACTTCTGTCTGACTTTGAAAAATGCCAAATTGAATCAATTACAGGGGAGGCCTATAGATTCTATAGAAGGTAAGCACGCAGTATGTGCATTGCATATATATTTCAAGCTATATCCTATGCCAACTAGGTATAGCAGAGGTACCTTGGTGTGACTTCATGGCAGTGTGCACAAAGACAAAGGAAATCATGCTGCATCGAGTCTACGCACAGGAAACTTATTGGCAACATATATCCCTCAAATTAGCTGATTTCTGTTTGACTTTGAAAAATGCCAAATTGAATCAACTACAGGGGAGGCCTATAGATTCTATAAAAGGTAAGCTCTGACCTACAAAGTAAGAACGCAGTATGTGCGTATGTGCATTGCATATACAGGGTGAGTCAAATTAAAGTGTAATCAACGGAGGAATTTTTTTACAGAAAATCTGTTTATGTTTATCAATTCTGATTATACTTGCTAAATAGCAAATTTAATCAGCTTTCATGAGAATTTTAGTTAGTTGAAATTGACCCATGCATTCAAAAGTTACAGCCATTTAAGTTAAGGTACCCAATTTTGATTTCAAACAAATTGCTTCAACATGAACTCTTTTACTGTTCAACAGTGGGTAATATCTTATTGATTGTGCAATGATGAATTTGATGCTGTATTAACAATTTTAAATGGATACACATTTTGTAGAGATACTAAAGAAGATTCATTGAAGCATATAAAAGTACTGATGGTCATTTCAGATATCAGTGCACAATCTTGACAACCAATGCCAGGAGATAAACAATGTTGCAACAAAAAATGTAGCAACTGACACTGGCATTTTCATCCGACTCATAGTCCGATTGAAGATCTTTTTTGTCTGTTATTTACGGATGCAAACCAGGTCACATCACCTCCATATGTTTAAAATATTGTTTATAAGCCAAAGACCACGCAACTCGAACAGAAACAAGGAATGCTCTGGAAGATCCTGATCTGGATAATTCAACAAAACAACAACTGAATTATAAAAACTTTTTTGAGAAATCTGAACATTACCTTAAGAGTTAACCCACTATCCGATATTTCACAGTCCGCATTCAACAGCCTATTGTTTTCTTGTTATTTTATTTCCATAGGCGTTCCTTATCATAACAATTGAAAGAGACAACAGTATTTGTTACCAGTATGCACGTAAACTGAATAGCGTAGTTTGTTCGCTGTTCAAATTGGGTACCTCCACTCAAATGACTATAACTTTAGAATGCTTTGTCCGATTTCAACACAATGAATTTTCTATGATAACTAATGAAATATAATATCTTATACAGGAACAATTTTGCAAAAGAATAAAAGGAACTGGTTATATAAAATCATTAGTCCAGACACAAGTGTCTGGACTAGTGTTCTGGACGCCTACCCAAGGTTCACGTGCACAGGGAAGACCAAGGCTGACCTACCCAGTACTTCTTACACAGGATGCTGGCATTGATAGATAGATATAAAATCACTGACTATAGATTACACTTTATTTTGATTCACCCTGTATATTGCAAGCTATATCCTACGCTGGTACCCTCGATGTGGGCGCTTCACTATATGGTTCAGGTAACGGCTGCTCATAATTAGTGGAAATTTTGACCAGTAGAATTACACAACTTGACAGCTTACTCGCCCTATCTAACTACACGGCAATCATTTGTTAGTGGAAGGTTTTGGTGAAGAGGTTGACAATATGGCGATGTTTACATGCGGGACCTCTACATGACGCACCGCGTTTAACTAACCTCCACACAAAAGTATGCTGACTGAGCGGGAACATTTGAATGAATTTAGGAGGTTTTGGAACCTTTAACTGACAGGTTTTTGTAATGATAAATATAAGCTGGAATTTATGCAATCACTTGTCAAAGTCCCAAGACAGACTACAGAAGGTAAATTTGTGCACATTTTTACAGGAAATTCTAACATAAAGTATCTGGCTATGTCTGTCGCAGTCTGAATGAAGTTAAACAAGTTGGGAGAGGGCAGAGTGCCGGCCAAAATGCCCCGTCCAAAATAACATTGATTGTGACATTTCTGTTTTGCAGGTGTTCAAAGATTAAAGAAACAGCCGATACTCAAGTCTTTATTGCCAGGTGAAGCTGATATTGTAGTAGAAAACAGATTAGAAGTAAGTCAGTCGCCAGTGATGTAAATCAGTAATTTACCGATTAATTATATGGTAAATCAGTGGTAAATTACAGGCCTAAAAAGTGGTAAATTAAGTAAAATATAAAAAAATTATTTTATTTTTTACAATTGTTTTAGTTTTTTTCCAATTATTATATGTTACTGATTATACCTTAATTTTCCGTTAGTTTGACGGTAAATTAACACCATTTCAGTCGCAATTATAGATGTAGAGGGGAGATTCTGGACTTTATGTATCAGCCCAAGTACTGTAAACACCAATATTTTTGCCATAGTAATTTTCGCGCTCATGATATTTTTACGTGCGGCCATACCATTTTTCACGGTACATTAATTTTTGCGCAAAGCGAGCCGATCGCAAAAAGCACAAAAATAAATATAACATGAAAATACCACTTCTTCAGTAATGGCTTCGACAACCATTGATATTGGGTACACTTGGTTCTTGGCAGTGAGTCGGGTGTCTCCGCTCTAAATATATGGTTGCAAATAGATCATTTTTGTCAGGCGGGGGTGGCCGTGATTTGGTAGAAGCGACTAAATTTAGGGACTTGGGATTTCTAAAACGCAAATTTAGGATACATTTTACGTGTCTTTCTATTGGCGCATTAATATTGAAAATATTACAAAAATCATATTTTTACCTTTCCTCAAAAAATTACAAAAGTCCGCTGGGGTTCATGCATGTGAACCCCATTGTTTATCAAGTAGAAATGTGCAAAGTTA
The DNA here is from genome assembly GCA_000969725.1 of Ophiothrix spiculata. Lineage (NCBI taxonomy): Eukaryota > Metazoa > Echinodermata > Ophiuroidea > Amphilepidida > Ophiotrichidae > Ophiothrix > Ophiothrix spiculata. The sequence goes on from JXSR01S073055.1 coordinate 87,102, forward strand.
CAAAAAATGTCTGTAGAAGCTCTTATTAGTGGCACAAAGGAAAATCTTGATCTTGTCTCAGAAATTTCTTTTATTTTGATAACCCTGACCATCACACTAATTCTAACCATAGTCCTAACTCTAAAACCTAACCCCAGTCTTTAACAGTGCTGTAATGTAAAAATTGTCCAAATTAATTTGGATTTTCTGGACTGGGTCAAGATTTTCCTTATTACCCCCCAGTGTTCCCTCCTTTATTGTATGCAATGTATAGCTTTATTTTTTATTTTTTATGCCTCCGCCAGAGGCATTATGTTTTCTGGTTGTCCGTCCGTCCGTCCGTCCTTCCGTCCGGGCTCGTTTCTCGGAACTGGTGAGGCATGGAGCGATGCAAGTTGGTGGACTGGTGGTAAGGGTGGCTAGTAATTTTCTCTGAAAGTTTTGGCGCAAAATATGCAAATTTAGTCGGTTTTTAAGCAGAAAATATGTGATTTTTTGTGATTTTAGGGACTTAGAAATTTTCCGAAAGGAGCATTTGCTAAAACTCCACTCCTTCAAAATTTTAACCCCACCTTATTTTGATTGGCGCATCACATATGCGAAAATCGGCCCGATCGGCCATTTAATTAACGAATACAATCCGTTTTAAGATGGCGCTCTTACATGTAATCCTTTATAATTTCATAGATACAATGGGCAATATCTCCTCAACGGAGCAGAATTTTATTTTACGCGTATCTCTAAAACCGCATGGCCTACGTTAATGATATTTGGTGACTGGGTAGACCTAGAGCCAAACTCGATCCAGCAACAATTTCGGAGCAAAATATGCTAATTAAGTACCTAATTTGCATAATTTATGCATGAAATGGTTTAAATGGCATATTTTACAAACCGTCCACCTTACATTCATGAAATTTGGTGGGTAGATAGGGATAGAGCTGCGCTTGTGCCAGCTGCAATTTAAGCGCAAAATATGCTAATTAAGTACCTAATTTGCATAATTTATGCATAAAATGTAGCATAATTTATGCATAAAATGCTTTAAATGGGATATTTTACAAACCGTGCACCCTACATTCATGAAATTTATTGGGTAGGTGCGGATTGAGCTGCGCTTATGCCAGCTGCAATTTGAGTGCAAAATATGCTAATTAAGTATCTAATTTGCTTAATTTATGCATAAAATGTTACTTATTTTTCAACTTTGTCCAATTTCAAAGGTTAAGGTGTCAAATTGTTAGTCATGGACCAGCGATCAAAAGTGTCAATGGTGACCCCATCGTCCGACCTTAAACTGGGGGTCAAAGGTCAAAAGAAAGGTCAGATTTCAAAGGTTTGGGTCAAAGGTCAAATTTTCAACAAAGGTGGAAGGCGGAGGCATCGTGATCGACACTCTGTGTCGAGAACCGCGCGGCCCGAGAACCGCGTATTCTAGTTTTTATTTTTTTTTTTCCCGATCAGGTATCAATCTGTTCGGTTGGAGACTTAATAGGCAAGGGGCAGCCTATCATTTGAACACAGATTAGAGGTATAGGGGCAACCTACTTTTGTGCAAATAACTGTTGGCAAGGGGCAGCCTTCAGAAAGACTCTTTTAAGAGCCACGAATATCTCATAAGAACAACACATTAGAGGTTAGGGGCAACCTACTTTTGTGTGAATCTGTTGGCAAGGGGCAGCCTTCAGAAAGGCTCTTTTCAGAGCCACCACAATTTCAAAGAGCCTTCAGTGAATGGCTCATGCGAGTCATAAGTGGGAAGTGACGGCGCACATGTCTTTATAAATAGTTGTCCTGAAGAAGTCAGAGCTACTCCTGACAAAAGCTTGACAATTCAAAACTTGTCCGACGGTGAACCCGTTTAAATCTTCCAATTGTAATGTATAGCTTGTTCAGTTTATTATAATTAGGCAAAAAGATATTGTTTGTTTGTCCTCGCCAAACTAACCGTCCAAATTTGCTCCGACCATGTACTTTTTGCTTTGTCAGACAGAATTCAAAATTTCAGAGTAGGTCCCATTCAATATGAAAATGCTTTAAAATGTTCTCCGATTTTTATAGGTTGTATATAAAAAATTATTTAAAGTTAGTGTAAATGGATTCCTTTACTCTACATCTACAGTGAAGGAATTCCTTTACGTAAAGGAATCACAACCTTTCCCGAACTGATATCATTTCTGCATTTTGTGCATAATTGAATTGACCATTGCAATAAGAAAGTGACACGGTTTGAATTTCATAAAACTATTATGAATTGTTCATGGTTCATGGTAGAAAAATGACCAAAATTTGAGAAGAAGATCATAAAAAAGCTAGAAAAAATGTCAAAAATTGTTCATGAAATGAAAAATGATCAAAATTTTGACAGGATATTATTACATTCACATGATATCTTATCCTAATTTTGTAACATTTATGTTCATTTTTTTCTTTGCAGGTAAATGCATTAAAAGAGTTCAAGTCTACAGCGGACAAGTGGTTAGACTATGATTTCTTACTGGGAAATCCAGTGTCAGATACCATGAAATTGCCAGACTATAAATATCAAAATCTACTGAGAAAACTGGATATTGCAATTGGTCTCAGGTGGTGCTGATCAAGTATTGCTGGATTTTGTATATTGCAATTCCAGCACTGTGATTTTCAGATTCCAAATATTGGGAAGAAAATCCAGTGCCATATTCCATGAAATTACCAGACATGAAATATCAAAATCTACTGAGAAAACTGGATATTGCAATTGGTCTCAGGTGGTGTTGATCAAGTATTGATGGAATTTGTATATTGCAAATCCAGCACTGTGATTTTTAAACTCCAAATACTGGGAAGAAAATCCAGTGCCAGATTCCATGAAATTACCAGACATGAAATATCATAATCTGCTGAGAAATTGGATATTGCAATTGGTCTCAGGTGGTACTGATGAACTCTTTTTGGATGTTGTATATTACAAATCCAACAGTGATTTTCAGATTCCAAATCCTGGGAGAAAATCCAGTGCCAGAATCCATGAATCAAAATATCAAAATCTACTGAGAAAACTGGACATTGCAATTGGTCTCAGGTGGTGCTGATCAAGGATTGCTGGATTTTGTATATTGCAATTCCAGCACTGTGATTTTCAGATTCCAAATACTGGGAAGAAAATCCAGTGCCAGAATCCAGGAAATTACAAGACATGAAATATCAAAGTCTTTTGAGAAAACTAGATATTGCAATTGGTTTCAGGTGGTGCTGATGAACTATTGGTGGAATTTGTATATTGCAAATCCAACACTGATTTTCAGATTCCAACTACTCAGGTCTCAAACTCAAAATACTGGGAAGAAAATCCAGTGCCAGATTCCATGAAATTGCCAGACATGAAATATCAAAATCTGCTAAGAAAACTAGATATTGCAATTGGTCTCAGGTGGTGCTGATCAAGGATTGATGGAATTTGTAGATATTGCAAATCCAACACTGATTTTCAGATTCCAAATACTGGGAAGAAAATCCAGTGCCAGATTCCATGAAATTACCAGACATAGATATTACAATTGGTCTCAGGTGGTGCTGATTAAGTATTGATGGAATTCGTGTATTGCAAGTCCAACACTGTGACTTACAGACTCCAAATACTTGGAAGAAAATCCAGTGCCAGATTCCATTGCCAGACTATAAATATCAAAATTTGCTGGAAAACTGGACATTGCGATTGGTCTGAGGTGGTGCTGATCAACTATCGGCTAATCTTTTATATTGCAAATTTGGCCCTATGAAGTTCAGACATCAAATACTTAGAAGAAAATCCAGTGCCAGGTCCATGAAATTTGCCAGACTCAAAATATCAAAATATACTAAGAAAAACTAGACATTGCAATTGGTCTGAGGTGATGCTGATCAACTATCGGCTAATCTTTTATATTGCAAGTCTAGCCGTATGAAGATCAGACATCAAATACTAAGAAGAAAATCCAGTGCCAGATTCCATTGCAAGACTATGAATATCAAAATTTGCTGAGAAAACTAGACATAATGTCTATTGCTCTCAGGTGAAGCTGATCAACTATCAGTGGATTTTTTATGTTGCATGGGCCCGTTTCATATAAAGATTTGAATCAAGCGTACAAATGTAAATTTACATTGTATTAAACTATTTTACACTTGATAAATCAAACGTACGCTTGATTCAAATATTTATGAAAATGGCCCCTGCAGGACTCCCAATACCTGGATGAAAATCTACACCCAGCCTCCATGAAATTTTAGGATTCGAACTATCAAAATCTGCTGAGATTTCCCTGGGTGAGATTCAACCGCCACTCCTCCTGCACAAATGAGTCTACTTAACATACCAGTATCCATTTCTATCACCTGGTTGGGGAAGAACAGTGTGGACAAAGAGTCTTGCTCAAGGACCCAACAGTGCAATGACCAGGCGGGGCTTGAACCCACAAACCCTCAATTACAACTCCAATTCTGTAACCAATTGTATCCCAATTTTCCTGATGAAAGGTTCAGTCTATAGACAGCCTCAAAGCAAAGTCATAATGATGAGCGAGTCCAAATAAAATAACTTCAATACTGAGTTAAGAAGTCATTGAAGCAGCATCAAATGTTTGTTAGTGGTCTATACTTTCATTTCAATCACAAATAATTGATGACGTGAGGTCATCAATCGCAAATAATTGATGACGTTACGACCAATTGTTTGGTAGCGAAAATTTTGTTTGGAGACCGACTATAGACTGACCCAAACTCTAGTCCCAGATTCCATACATAGACTTCAAATATCAAGGAAAGTAGGTTTTGTAAAGTAGAGTTGTAAGAAAATGTGAGCTTTATTTTGGTATGGTGAAGGAATTGAAAAATCACCTGTGTCATGTGATACGAGAACCAACATTTATTCTGTTAACACAAGCCCAGGGTGGGGGATTTGCACTTGGCTACATTGATGTACACATGCGTGAACATAGGTTTACCCTAAGCTACACCCAAAACAAGTTTAGCTTTATTTGAAGAAATACCTTGAAGTAAGGATTTATGTGCGTTTTTATTCTTAATTTTATCCCCTAAAAGTTGTTTTTTCTTCCGGTTTTGAAAAATGACCCTTTTATTTGAAATTCTGTGTTTTTGTTTTGAAAAAAACACCCCTTTTTGTTGAAATTTTTTGTTTTTTAGACCCATAAACTCTAGTATGTGTTACAGACCCAGAAACTGTACTAGTGAAACAAACTAACTCCAACCCACTAATTATGCTATTAATAGAACAGAAGAGTTGGTTTTTCGGTCGCTCCGCTCCCCCTGACTCAAATTTTGGTGCGCAAAATTTTCGCTGATGGCAAGCGCTTTTGACACTTGCTTAAATTATTTGAGTTTTCAGTGCTTGTTGGTCTGTGGACATTACCGAGGGTCTTTAACAAAGACTAATAAACACGAGCAGTGCTTTACATGTTGGTCAGGAAAAGAACAACTGTCAATGACCCTTTTTTCCTTGTTTTTGTTTTGTTCACACATGCGTACACCAATACTGCTCAGTGCCGCCCCCGCCCCACACAAACACACTTGGGAACACAAGTCAGTACTTTGATAAACTACTGTAGTGAAATTTGAAACAGGAGATCACCAAAAGGATTCAAAATGTCTTATTAATGCCATATTAGAATATTTTCTGAGATAAATACTCTCATTTTTTTCAACAAAATTGATTTAGTGTGCTTTTAATAAGATCAGGCCAGTATTGGGTTTGTCTATATTTGTGATGGCTCACCCTGAAAGGGGGGACTTTGCAGATGATATCAATTTTTGTCTCGCCTGAAAATTTTCAGAAAGAGACATAGCAATGCAATTTTCTGTCCGCCGTCCACCGTCCGGAGCGTATCTCGAGAACCGCATGCCCTACGTTGATGATTTTTGGTGACTGGGTAGACCTGGTGCCGATCTAGATCCAGCAACATTTTTGTTGCAAAATATGCTAATTAAGTACCTAATTTACATAATTTATGCGTAAAATGCTTTAAATGGGATATTTTACAAACCGTGCACCCTACATTCATGAAATTTGGTGTGTAGGTGCGGATAGAGCTGC
>JXSR01S073057.1:22390-34527 GCA_000969725.1 Ophiothrix spiculata
ATCTAAATAAGGGATTCTCAACTAGTATTTGCAATGCGCCACATAAATGAGAAAATTGAAGGGTAAAAGCGCCAAACTTGACTATTTCTCAGTGTATTTCTAATATATTTCTTAGTTTTTAGAGAGTGTCAAAGCGCCAATCAGTACTTGTCAAAGCACCACATTTGGCGCATGCGGCGCTAGTTGAGAATCCCTGCTGTAAATTCTCCCCACATACATCAAATCAAAAGCTGCATAATGGATGTTTTCAACATTTTAAAAATCCCCATAGGCTACTATGTTAAGAAAATCTGTAAATTTCTAATTTTTCTCAAAAATGCAAGCACATTTGAATGGTTTGGAGATTGTATCATATACCAAGTCAAGGATTCTTACTAGCTGAAAAAATTCAATTTTGAAAGAGGTAACCTTGAGGATGAAAAGTGGATCATGAATTGATAATACATATGTGATGGCTCACCCCGAAAGGGGGGACTTTGCAGATGATTTTGATTTTTTCATTTCATCTGTTGCAGCATTTTGTAAGCTTTAAAATGACACCTTACTTGTTGAAATTGATTGAGGCGATCAAATTTTACAACGGAAAATCTGCTGGAAATGTTTATTATTTTCTCAATTTTTTGCTGCCAAATTTCATCAGTTTCTCGAAAAGTGTTCTGTCGCAAAGTCCCCCTTTTCGGGGTGAGTCATCACATGTGTGACACACTCAAGGGAAATGAGTCACATGTTTTCTTTTTTCCATTTTAATTTTTTATTTCTGTCTTATTTTGCATTATAAATACTACATTTTGATCCAAACCCCATCACAATTGCTTATCTGGTTCCACAGATATGACAATTGTCTGAACTAAAAAACCAATGAAAAAACAATTTTCTGCCTTTTTGCTGTCTATCTCAATATCAATATATCTGACATCCGACTTATTCCCCTTGATCATGTCACATGTGTTGAGGCAGTTTCAACCCATCAAATTTGGAAAAGTCTCTGCTGTGTTTAGTTCCACATCAAAATGTGGACTTTTGAAGGCCTTACACATGTCAGGAATGAGACTGCCTACCACACAAGGTGACACCGAGATAACCAGCAGAGAAAAGAATCTCAGTAGTGAATGCTTGAGTGGGAGGCAGGCATGAGAATTAAATTCCATGAAACAGGAAAATTGTGAAAACAAAAGGAAATCAGGCTAAAAATACACAAAAACACAGAAATTTGGCCATAAAAAACAGGAATTCCTGTTTAAACAGGAAGATTCTCATGCCTGGTGGGAGGTGCTACAACCACAATTAAAGAAGCATTACCAACCATTTGAAATTGCTAAATTGTCACCATTTTAGACATTCATTTCTCTTCTTTATTAACCTATCTTACAAACTAGTAACCATAAATTAGCCCTATTTTTTGCCAAACCTAGAAAAAATTGCAAAGAGGCTGATTTCAACTGATTATGATAGGTATAGGTTTAAACATTTACAGGAAAGAAGTGAGGAAGGGTGGGGGCTGGGGAACCTTATTTTTCGGGGGTCATTTGCCCTAAGATATGCATAAAGTATGTCGTATTAAACATCAAATTAAGGGAAATGTAATTTATAACACTGGGTGAATTGTTTATTTTGTTACTCTATCACCTTGCAAAAACAAAAAAATTATACCTAATTGAGACAATGTGAACTAAAAATCGTGATTTTAACATTTTCGTTAAAAATAGATCAAAGTTTTAAATTTTGCTATCATTTTCCCTATTTATTCGTGTTTATTTAGAAAATAAAATGGCAAAGAAGCTGGTTTCAAATGATTATTGTGGAATTAATAAGTGTCAATAATAACCAAAAAAGTATGGGTGAATTGGGGTTGGGGAACCTTATTTTTATGGGGGTCATTAGATACAAAGGTTATTGACTCTAAATTATGCTTGAAGTGTGCCATATTTGATATCAAATTAATAGAAATATAATGAAAACAATGATAGTGATGTTCAATTTATTACTCTACCACCTTACAAAATGTTCTACCTGATTGAAGACGTAATGTCCTGAAAATTGTGATTTTTCGTGAAAAATAGGTGAAAACTGAAAATGATGCAATTAGAGTTCTAAATATTTTTTTTCACCGAGTTTGTTTGCTTATGAGCAAGGTAAATGTTATTTCTGTAAGGTACAGTGTGTTTATTGCAAAATTGTGTCTAGCTTTAACCCCCTTTTCCAAACTTTAGGAGGCCTACTTTATTTCTACTTTCCTACCATTCTGTCATCAAAATGACAACTAAGAATTTAAGAAATAAATTACTTAAATGGTTGTAGTAAGATTTTTGCATTTCTATGCAATCAAGGGGGAGCAACCCTGGTAGAAAAGGCTTTATAAGATATATTCAATCTATATATAACGAAAAATAGAAAGCCGTAAAACTCATACTCAATATTTGGACCCATTTTGAATGATCGCCAAAAAGTTGTGTGTAAAGGGTTAAAGTCACCATTTTGAAATATATACAATGTTCCTGCATGCTATTTTCAGGGTATTGCGTCTTCAATCAGGTATAGCATTTTTGCTAGGTGATAAGGTAACAAATTGAACATCATTGTTTTTATTATATTTACGTTTAATTAGATATCAAAAACCACGCACTTCAAGCATAATTTCGAATTAATAGCCTATATATATATATTTTATGAACCCCACACCTTAAATATCAGGTTCCCCAACTCCCATCAACCCTTACTTCTTTTAGGTAAATAATGATATCTATAAATACTACAAGAAGTTGAAATCAGCTTCTTCACCATTTTCTTCCTAGACAAACCATAGTTTAGGGATAATAATAGCAAAATTTTGAATTTTGACCTATTTTTAACGAAATGTCTAAAATTTTAGGTCATAACATCTTTAAACAGGTGTAACATTTTGCACAGTGATAAGAGTAATAAAATAACAACACACCCAGTATTCTAAATTACATTTCCCTAATTTGATATCAAACACGACATATTTTACCGTAGCTTACGACAAATAACCCGTTATTTTTAATGACACTTTAAAGTCGGGTTCCCCAGCCCCAACCCTTCCTTACTTTTGGGGGGTAAATATTGACACCTGTAACTTCCACAATTAGTTGAAATCAGCTTCTTTGCTATTTTCTTTAAATTCTAAATAAACTCTAATTTAAAGATAATAATAGCAAAATTTTTAATTTTGACCTATTTTTATGATAAATCTCGATTTTAGGATCATAATGTCTTTAGTTAGGTATAATTTTTTACAAGGTGATAAAGTAACAAAAAAAAGCCAAATCAACCAGTGTTTTAAATTACATTTCCCTTAATTTGATGTCAAATACGACATACTTTAGGTATAACTTTGGGCAAATGACCCCTATTTTTAATGACCCCCGAAAAATAAGGTTCCCCAGCCCCCACCCTTCCTTACTTTTTTCTGTAAATATTTACACCTATACTACTATTATCAGTTGAAATCAGCCTCTTTGCAATTTTTTCTAGGAAAAAACCTAAAATATGGATACTAAACTAACAAATTTTACAAATTTATAATCATTTGATGGACACATTTAATAACTACTCGCTGTACCCATCTTTGTGATAAAAATTAATTTTATTTACTCCTTTTCCATTTCCATTACAGTAATTACAGATCATAGATAATTCCAAAACATGATTGAAAATAGTCTATAGCTAAATGCATCAAAGCTGTAAACACCTACAGGTCAAAAAAAAATATTTTTTGACAATGTACGCAAAAATACAGGGTTGGGGTTGTATTTACATGCAATGCTTAGGCCCTGAACTATGGATTTTTGTTTACCTTGTCAAATAATTTTTTTGTTTGGTATATAATCAAGAGAAACAGATACCAGATTGTAAATATGTACGACCAGAAACATGTGATTAATGAACTTTTCATGGGTACACAATTTTGGTTTGAACCATACCCATCTGTAAGGTAATTTGACAAAAAAAATTGGTGCCCATGTATAGGGATTTTGCACAAAATATAGACCCATTTAGCAACCCCCAAGAATTTTGACCATTTTCACTATGATTGTGTGTGTGATTTTGCACAATTTTAAAAATGTGACCCATGTTTAGGGATTTGGGAGACCAAAAATGGGTTCCATGTTTATAGGGGATTTATTTCTTAATAAACTAATCCTGTAGAAAGGCATATATCTGTACACCTTTACTTTGTAAGTACACTTCCCCTCATTTTTTATGAATAAGGCCAAAAAAATTGTTTGCTTGCCGTTTATTGAATTTGAATTTGAGCCATTGCAGAACAAATTGCCCATCTAAAATTGACTTGATGGTATCGTCAACCAGGTTCACAAAAATATTATCTTCTTTTTTGTTTGAAAAACATCAACATGATGACACCCTATCATTGATGGGTGTAGTCAGAACACTGGACCAATACAGAGGTTCCAGGTTTGAGTCCCAGGAGGACCATGTCCTTGTTTTCTTGGGCACGAAACTTTGCTCTAATTGCTCTGTGGTTAGGATGTCAGATTAAGGTGTTGTTCCTGTGCAATTGCTCCTCTTTGAGGCACTGAAGTGTAAACCTATGAGTTATCATGTCATTCCCTGTTTTCTTTGATCATTTGAAACAAGAGCTTGTACATTACATTAATGGTCTCTCCCGGATGTAGCAGTTATGCCATAGCTTTACAGGGGAGATACAAGGCACGCCGCCATTTTTATTCCGGTAGTGAGGCAAAATTGGAGGCATTCGGGTTTTCTCCGAAGCTGCGTCGGGACTTGTCGCAACTTAGCGCGCCCATAATCTTTTGCGTCTGTTTTGTTTAGGCGCACTCTCTGCGTAAATCTTACGCATGCTGGATAAGATGCACTTAAAATTAACAAATGTATAAGGCCCGCTTACGGTCGGTCAAGATTCTGCTCATCTCGAGTGGACCCGAATACCCCCAATTTGAGCTCCATGGCTGACGACGCCATTACACGGGACGGTATACAAAGCCTGGTATATCTCCCCTGTAAATCTATGAGTTATGCACATCTTCAAGGCAGTTGAGCAGTGCTGCACACCACGGTATTTGTTCTGACAGGATCACCTCCATCAAAACACTGGTCAGCTTTGACACTATCTATTGCGGCATGCAGCCCATTCATTCCCTGTAGTCTCCGTAATTCATATCCCAATTTCAGCCTGCCACTTATTCAACCCAAGAGCCTCCGTAACGAACTGTACGATGAATCAAATATTCCATAATTTGAGCAAATTTTTTTTGGCGGACACCTTGTGTTTTGTCAACGACAACAATGCGGCATAATACAAGAACATCTTTACCTAGCGAGACAGGGAGAGTGAGAGAAAGGTGAAATTAGTCTATAATATGGAAACTTATGACTGTGAAAAGCTGAAACAATATTGGTAAAAAGTAAGGCAAGCTAAATTTTACAAGATTAGCTTAAAATTAAATTCTTCACATTAATTTTCCAACTGTATGTATTGCTGAGCAGTTAGACCACAGAACTCTTCATACAGAGGTTTTAGGTTCCAGCCCTAGTTGGACCATGTTTCCTTGGGCAAGAAACTTTACTCTAACTGCTCTGTGGTTTGGAAGTCGAATGCTCCTCCTTTGGGCGCTGCATACAGTGTATACCTGGTGAGATTTTTGTGGTTTACATAGGGATGTTTCACAGTATAATTACTAAAATATAACATAGGGGCAAATATATTGTTAACAACTTGATTCTATTTTTTGTATACAGGCTCAGTTCTAATTCTCATAAGTACTAGTACTGCATAATATTTTAAAGTTTCAATATCATAAAACAAATTTAACGTAACATTACAACTTTCTTCTATAGGACTGTACTGTACTAATTTTCTCCAAAAAACTCAACGAAAAATGCTATTTTTAAACTGACTCGCATGCAAAAACAAGTCCGGTGACCCCCAATTTTTATTTTTAAAATCGGTTCTACATCGATAAACTATTATTCATGTCGACTTTTACTAAAAAAATTCAGTCAGATCTATCATGGACCAGACACCGTAACTGAAAACAGGCTTGAATTTTCAAATTAAAGAATGGATATTCATGATACTTTCATTTTCATTGAATCTGTCACTTTTGGTGAGATCATCAGGTTATTTAGCCCCTATGCAGGCCAATATGATGGATGTAAGCACCAAATCCCCTTTTTATCTTTCTTTGAGGCATCATGGCACCATTTATAAACCTTAGAGGGGAGCGTGGCCGAGCGGTTAGAGCACGGGTCTCGTAATACAGAGGTTGTGGGTTCGAGCCCCGGGCCGGGTGGTTTTCGTCTCCTTGTTTCCTTGGGCAAGAAACTTTACTCTTCTTGCTCTGTGGTTCGGAAGTCATGTAAAGCCGTTGGTCCCCTGTACGAATAGACTCCTTCATGGTATGCATTTCATGCAAGTACTTGTATCATTGATTACTTACTTTGATTACTACGAGGTGGTATCAAAAAGTTTTAAAGATCAGCAAGATGTTAAAGAGTTAAATCGATTAACTTTTGTCAGGATGGTCACACGTTCCTGTGTACATAATGGTGCAAAAATTAAATCAATTGCATTAATACTTTTTATACAGGTGTCGATAGATATCAACAACCTGCCTCCTAAACTGCATTGAGAAATTGAAGATATGTGGCAATATTTAATCCCTGCATTTGAAGCGTTGTAGCCCAGTAAGTCTTCGAAGACACATCCAAAGATGAGATATTTGATAACATATTATAGGGTAGGGTCTCTTCTTTCCATTGATTCCAAATTTATGGAAATTGGTATAAATATGACGTCATAATGATGTAATAAAGCCTGGCTGACCTAAAAAGGTTGATTTTCGCGAAATATATTGTGGTTGCTTTTGGCTAAAGAGGGCCTCTATCTAGTCACTCTGTAGACAGCCAGTTTTAAGTGGGATAAATGTTTAACTTTGCACAGTGGCTATGTAAAGATAACTTAAGGGTCACATAATAAAATTATGTTCCTGGCTGTATTTCTTCTTGGTGATCTTTAAAACTTTTTGATAGCCCCTCGTATATATGTTGGGCAGTGTTAACACAAATCCAGAAAGAAGGGCCCTATCACTTGTAAATGCAACCCTTCTCCCTGTATTTTTGTTTATATTTTCCCAGAAATGTTTGAGCTACCTATTGTGCATGTGTTTCTGCCATATTGTTGCCCTATCTTATCAACTTGCCTAATATTTAATAACTCAATTTACCTTCTGTTTTTCTGTTCCCTGCTGCTGGTTTGACATTTTTGTCATTTGCCTTTTTTACTTATTTGTACCATCATTATCTGGAAAACGGAAATCCATAATTTGAAGTAAGTTTTAAAAAATCAGCATGCAAATACAACATGAGATTTCAATTAAAGGAGTATTCAAAATTTTCAGGGGTAGAATTTTGTGGAGGGTTGCTCGAGTGGACTCGCCCTGATTGAATTTGCGAGAGTCTTTGGACTCTCTTCTATTCAGTTTGTGTGAATTATTGAACAGTTTACGAGAATCTAACTGGACTCTTTGGCTTTTGTTTGCGCAAGTCTATGCGCGAGTTGAGTCTCGGACTCGCGCCAAAATTCTAACCCTGATTTTGCTCTAATTTGTTAAAAAATAATTATAATCACAATCTGTTTCCCATGTTCAGCCCATGTTGGAATTTCAATAAACCTTTTTTAAACCTAAAATGTGTAACCATATAATCAAATCAATAAGTCAAAATATTCATGCCAACATAACATGTTTGCATATTTCAAATTGCAATGTTCTTGAAAATAACCAAGTACCAAGTAAATTATATCATTTAATTTGATATGGTCATAGAAATAAAAAAAAATGATTTTTAATACTTTTTCCTATTATTTTTTGTGTTATTATTATGAAAATTTACACATTAAGGAATCCAAATCTACCTTCCTATCAATTTTACTCATTTTCAATTAACTTTAGCTGGTTGTACCTCAAAACCTGCTATGCTAAAAACTTGCATCTTGAATTCTTTTAATGTGGCGGTTTATGTATAGGCTTAGTGTGCAATACAAATGAACAATGACAGGTATTGCACAAGGTTCTTCCATTCATTTGAAGAGGTGTGGTGTGAATTTGTGATACATATTATCTGTTTTTCTCCACAAATTCAATACATTTTGACAATAATGCTAACTCAAGGTTTAGATAGGTGTATCTGCTATTTGCAATGCATCAGTGTGGCTAAAACTCCAATACCCCAATATGTACCCCATACAGGGTCAAAATAGATCTCCTTTTTAATTCTATGATCTATCTGAATATTGATACCAGCATACTTACTTGAAATCCATATCTCCCCACCTCCACCATTAATCAGTCCCATCACTGCACATTTTGTATGAGTTGATCCAAATGCTGCAATTCTTGCTCGTATTCTGCTCTGCGTCGTCTTAACATTTGAAGAAGTTCATCTTCCTCAAATTCTCCATCAGAAGAAGTCGACTCAGCAATTTCTGCATGTCAGGAAAGTACAAAATATTATGAGGTGTTTAATAAGTCAGTGGTTTGGTAGAAGGAGATCAGCTGTGCAGTTTTTATTTAAGGGGCAATTCATGATCCACTTTTCATCCTCAATTTCACCTTATCCAAATTGAGGATTTTTTAGGAAGTAAGAACCCTTAACTGGTATATGTTATAATCCCCAAACCATTCCTTCAAATGTGCTTACAAGTATTTTTGAGAAAAGTGAGTAATTACTGTTGGGAGCCCCGACAATAATTACAACACAGTGGTCAATTAGGTATTCAAACATGCTACAGAGTTGTTCATCGGCAATCAACAACGACGCATCCATGCGTCAGCATATTTTTATCGCGCGAGGGTGGCTTTAGCCACCCGAACGTGATAAAAATACGCCGACGCATCGGATGCAGAGTTGTTGATTGCCGATGAACAACTCTGTAGCGTATTTGAAAACCTTTCAACAACGAAAATTTTCCTAAAAACGTATGAATCAAATTCTAAATGTTTTCAAATTAACAAATACAGAATCTGAAGCAAAATGCTAGTTATTAAATGTTTGTTGCTTTGTCGTGTTTTACTGTTCATAAACGCCAGTCCTTGCACGTACTTAAGTTGCGACGCGCGATGAACAGTGCGCCGACTTAGGTGTACTGCGTAAACGCACCCCCTTGTAGGCTGTGCCGTGCGTGACGCACTTATTTGAATATCAAGTTTGGATTCATCACGAATCGAATATCAACTGTGGATTCATCACGAATCAACAACGGCGCGCTCCCGTATAAGAAGATACGATGAGTTGTTGAATGGAGATTTTTAAACTGCTGAAAATCCTGTAACTTGGTCGGAATCTCTTTTTATTTAGCTTGAAAAGAGGTGATGTTTTTGATACATCAGAATCATGAATTGCAATTTATATGGTATATAGTTCAACTTGATTGAAGGATACCTGGAAAGTTTCATGAAAATTCATGCTTTTGCATTTACTTTACAGAAACTTAAAACTTGCCAATTAGAGGTTTCTGAACCTTAACTAAAAAAACTTTTAAAAAATAACTTTATTAACTTTAAGATCTCTTCCGGCAGGCCCACATGCTACACCCAATGAATTCAACAAAGACAAGGTGTCCACACTTGAGAAAGATTTTTCCTTATCATAGCATGAAAAGAATGGGCTGCATATTTCCAAAAAGTCAGCAAGAAGATTCATGCGAGAGTTTTTAGTATCATGTTATTTTTAATCAAATTTTAATGCGTAATTCTAAATTTCCAACTGACTAGCAAGCTTTAAGTTTCTGTAAAATAAAAACCAATGCAGGTATTTACTTGGAACTTTTGAGATATTCATCATTTAAGTTGAACTTTATTAATAAAAACTGTTTAGCTTCTCTCCTCCTACCTCGGGCCACAGATTTATTGAATATGCCTATACTCTATAATAAATAAACCCTGAAGTATGCAACAAGCAGTCAGACTCTGCTACAAGATCCACAGCACATCCCTTGTATTCTACAACACTGTGAACTGGTGGTTTTGTATTGTGTAAGAGACTAGTAGTGATTGATTAGGATTGATTAAGGCCAAATCACTGCGTATTAATATATTTTTACATGAATTCTTCATTATTTTGGGCTAATTTTTTTGATAACATATAGACAAACATTGTAAATAAATTCATTTGAATATTCAGGAAGATTTGGTACCTTGTTATGATTCGAGAAATATGAACTAATTTACTTCTGTGTATGGTCATATTGGTTCATGTGTGTTAATCAGCAGCTTGTTGCATACTTCAAGATTTACAGAGTATAGTGATTAGAAAAAAACATGTTGATGTAGTTGAACTCTGTTTAGGCTGAAATCAACATTTTTAAGATTTAAACAAAGTTAAATTCACATTTCTAGTAGCCGATACATGCTGAAATTTTGACAAAAATGGTGATGTCAATTTTAGCCCAAATTTGAATTGCATGATTTTGCCAAAACAAATGTTCTTTACCACAGTTTTGCTTCTGAAAACCTGACAAAAGATTTGATGTGATATAATTTGAATGAATTATTTCACAATTTAGATTTTCGGCTTACATTTTGCCAAAGATGCATAAAAAATACAGTGCACATTTTTAAAAAATAAGGACATTGATCCAAGATTTGTCATCGAATAATGTGAGTTATATTGAAATAGGTTGAGCTCAATCTCAATAACCATCCTCTACTAGGTTTTTAACAATGATTTTTCATCTGGAAAAAATTTAAACATTTCCTTCAGCCTGCTTTTGAGGTTTCCATAAATGCGCTAACATAGATGATTTTTGAAATGTTGAGGTTTGTATACTTTAGTACATACATGTATAAGACATTTTTAAATGGTTCTCTTTCTCCCTTATAATTTGAACTACATACATGTTCAATATTGATACATATGGTAGAATATACAAACCTGATAATTCAAGATTATTAAAGGTTCGGATGGCATTTATTAATTATGCAAATGAGGTACTTAATTAGAATATTTTTTGACAATACACTTCTCAGGATCTGCAGAACATACAAAATCTTCCCTTCCAAGTTTCATCAAAATCCTATTTCTGATCTCTGGAGTAAAAGTAAGTTTAAAACGTGTCAACTAAATGGTGTATACTATATGTTCGCACACAGACACAGAGATGGACAGACGGACTGATGGACGGCACATGAATCATGGGTCTTTTCCTATTGGACAACCTAAAAATCTTCTTTTGGTGGAACTTAACACCCAATAGCTTTAGAAGAGTACCAGTTAGATTCTTTTATTACCATGTGTAGCGGCACTAACATCGCTTTGTGCTGACTGGGAGTGTTGCATGCTGGGTAGTGTGTCTACGCTGGAGTCCGGTGACACTGATGCTGGAGTTGGTGTGCTGGTAAACAGTCTTGAAGAAATCACCTAGTGAAAAAACAAACCAAGAATGTAGAGTTAGGTGTACTTTGGGCTGACTGAGAGTGTTGCATGCTGGATTGTGTGTCCATGCTGGAGATAGGGGCACTCCCATATGTCGGTGGATAGGGACTGCAGACCAATTATATAGACCACCTATTTTATCACTAAGCTGACACCCAATGACCCTGCTTTTTTCACACCCTTCACACCCAATGCCCTATTTTTATAAGTTTTCCACTTACGGACCCCTTATTTTTTTTTGTTCTGGGCCTGATATCTTTAATTTTTGGCTTCTTCATAATGAAAAAGTCTAAACAATAATGGAAATACAGATATCTATATTTCAGTGGCTGGATTTCTCCTTCGAGCCTTGGATTTCAGTGAAATTGTATAGGCAATCATCCACTTTCACACTCAAAGACCTGTATTTTCACACTGAATGGCCCCCTTTTCTGGCGGAAATCCTACACTGAATACGCCTTGTTTTCCGCTGAGATCGGCACATGCCCATCACTTTTGAATTTTGAATCCTCGAGTGGGGCAAAAAACTACATTTACGAGGGTCATTCAAAAAGTTCTACCTGTTGTATCATAACTTTTGTTCTATTTAAAGTAGCAACTTGAAAATTGGCACAAATATAGCTGTATAATATATGTGGTCACAATATCATATTAATATCTTCTCTAGAACTTTGAAGGTGTTCTGAAAACCACGGTAAGATTTG
>JXSR01S073057.1:38688-53767 GCA_000969725.1 Ophiothrix spiculata
GTTGAAGTTATTTTGTTTGGAGTCACTCGTCATTTTGACGTCACGACCAAATGTTTGGTAGGAAAAATTTAGTTTGGAGGCCGACTATGATTTGGCCCTATAGCTAAAAAAATCAATGGCTTTGTCTCCCCACGCAAGTTGGATTTTCATTGCCTGCATGACATGACATGAGAAAAACCTTGTATTTTCCCTTTTTAGATATTCTTGTTTTCTTTTTAATGAAATTTGAGAAAATATCCCAGAAATGAGTCGCCTTTTGTTTTGGATATATCCAAAAGGGAACAAAACCACCAGATATTGGTCTCATGTCTATTGGGTGTTTTGCTATCTGTTCAGAATATCCATGAATAGAAAAAACTAGTGACAAAAAACATACATCAGTTTCAGTCATTGCTCACTGTGGATCGAAATGTACGGGGATCGTATGTACATGTAAGGATTTTGTATAGACATTTTCAAAATGAAAGATGCTTCAATACAGGCAATTTTTGCTCATTGTTCTCTGCATTTAATTACCCATTGTGCAAGAAAACTGGACCCCACATGTTCTGTGTTTAGTGATCGAACAATTAAATATATCAATTGTCCAGAGAATTACCTGTCGAAACTGACCAAAGAAGCAAGGGAATGGCCAAGAAATTGATTTGAAGTACTGCACTATTTTACTCAACCATACAAGTAACAACAATTCCATAAGGCCCCAAAAAATAACTGTGGTGTTGCCCTCAAGTAAAATTTCTGAAAAATTGGGTTGGTAGGTCGGAAAATATTTTTTATTATTATTTTAAAAAGCACCCACAGTGCCAAATTTTGGTGTATATTCCACTATTTCCAAAATATTTTATCAAAAACACACAATCTGAGCAAAATTGGGTGCTTTCCCTGCTTTCCCTACCCTAATATTTATTTTTAATTTTTGACTAGGGTCGGTCGCTGAGGGCAACACAACAACATTTTTTGGCCTAATTTATCATTTGTATACTCTACTTCCATCAAATAAGTTGCTCTTTTCTTACCTGATGGAATGTTGGGCACTTGTGGAATGAAGAGGGATTCTTCCGTGCTAGGAGATAAACCTACTCCCTCTGAACTAACAAGTGGTTCACTTGTTAGAGTAGATTCACTGAAAAAAAAATAATGTGAAATTGAATTTTCAAGGGCATGCAACGTACCCCATTTGTAAAAAAACATGGAAAAAGATTCCAACAAATCTATTTAGATCATAAACAAATTTACATTTTTAAATAAGTCTTCCAAGGTATAATCATGAAACTAAATCATTATACCGAGTGAGTCAAAAAAACTGCAATAGTTAAATGAAAGCCATATTTTAAGAACAAGAGATATCATGAACATGAAAAGTATATATCTAAATAGATCATAGATTTACCTTTAAAATGGTGAAAAAATGGGGAAAATTGATAAAGGCGTCGCAGAGATACACTTATTGGAAAAGGAAGGCATAAAAACAGCTCTGTCCAAATGTCGTGCATATGTTTTATTAGTGGAGGACATAATTGTGACATTATCTTTTCACTTTTGTGTTTGGGTGCCTTGAAAAGAGCCGTTTGAGCTTGGTGGCCCTGAATATTCAATTATCGGTTCAACGTGGACTGGGACACATGTGGCAGGGGATTTCTTCGCAAGCTAACTTCTGGATCCCTTGCCAATGTCTGACGAACGCGGTCGACGTTTCTCCTGCTTCTTGCCGTTCGCGGTCTTCCAGGTCTCTCTTTATTTAAGTTATGAACTGTTCCTGTTCTTTTGAATTTCGCCTGAATTCTATCGATGGTTGATGCACATGGTACACGCGATGGAGGGAATGCACCCTCTTTGAATCTCCGTTTCACTTCTACATGAGATTTGTAGGTAAAATAAACCTCAGCAATTAGAGCACGTTCATCGTTTGTGAACAGATCTTGAGGCATTGTGAACAGTATCCCCAAACATGTCATTTTGCACTTTAAAAATGCCTAAATTATCATTTATGTGTAAATTAATAAATTAAGAAGAGATTGTCACTAAAGTAATGTAATTGGTTTGTGTTATTATTCAAGTGGTGTTGGCAAGAAATTCAATATTGGTACTTATTACTCATTTGATGCGTCGACGAAGTATGCTCATTTGGACAGAGCTGTTTTCATACCATATTATTCAAATAAGGATATCTTCGCAATGCCTTTATCAATTTTTACCATTCTTTCATCATTTGAAACCTTAATTCATGACCTATTTAGAAATTAATATTATTTGTTCGAAATTACTTTTGTTCTTACAATATGGCTTCCATCTTATTATTGCAGTTTTTTTGACTCGCGTGGTACATGCCCTTTTCGTAACTATTCCAAATTCGACATGCCTTATGTCGACATAAAGCATATCTCGACATGTCGACATGAAATCTCATTTGTCAACATGAAACTAGGCAAGTAAAATTCCATGAAAACTTGATATATTTATGGCTGTTTATTAGCATTTGAGCTATAAAGTGTTGCATAAATAATTCAATACTTATTAGTTGCTCGTCATTTAAACCTGTTTTTAAAGTTATTACGATGGTTCACAACAAAAAAATGTTACAAGATATCAATTTTATATCATCCATATTGTCGTACACAGAAAGAACTAGGACATTACTACATTATACTCTAAAATGAGTCATTAAGCTTATGTAAACAATTTTGTTTTTTCCTGAAAAACCAACTTTTTGATATCAACTTTATGTCGACACATATGTCGACGTCGACAACAAATTATTGCCACATGTCGACATGAAAAAACAGTCTTGACAGAAACCTTAGTTCTAACTCATGTCTCAGCTCCTAGGATGGAAAGAATAATCATGCCACTTTGTTAACTTGTCCTGACACACAATCTACTTTATTTGACTAACCTCTGTTCCAGTAATTTATTAGCTTTGGCTTGTAACTGTGCAGTGTCATCATCAAACACTGAAGTATTCAAGCTGGAAGAACTGGGAGCTGTACCGCTAGCCTATAAAACAATTGAAAAATAATAAATAAAGGAGGTTATCATTACTTTGTTATTATAATTGAACTATAGGTAAAATAAAACTTTATTGGATAGTGTAAAGAAAAATCCAGGTTAGGGTTCCATTTACAAATAATGGGGCCCTGTACTTTGAAATTTTTGTTTACATTGTCCAATAAATTATAGTTTGGCCTTTATTTATATTTCAACATCATCTCTTGGAATGATCCCAATGTTAGGCCAAAAAAAAAAATGTTTGCTTGTCCTCATCCGACCGACCGATTCTCATGCTGCGACCATATAACTTTTTTTTTTCAAAAAGGTTTTTTTTTTCACAATTTTGCACAAAAATCGCAAAATTCCGATGACGAATGCAAGTCCCAGGTATGACGTCACGAATTAATATTCATATTTTAATTTCAGGTCTACCGATTGTGAACTTATAAACATAGAGAAAATCGGAAGGCCATAAATTTAGCGTAGTTTTCGGTACTTTTCTACATATTAATGGATGATCTAGCATTTCTATTGCACTTAAACATCAAACGGAACACACAAGCTAATTAAAATTGCAAAGATTGTACAGATATTTGTAAGGCCTTTTGAGAAAAAGGCAATTTTAGTCGGGTAAGTGAAACTAGGTTGCCGAATTTTGCACCGAATTTTAGCGTACATTTTTTGCTTCTTTACACCATATTAATGGATGAGCGAGTACTTCCATTGCATCTAAACATAAAACGGAACCCAGAAACTAATGTAAAGTGAAAAATGTTCTTTGATTTTCATTTGGGGTTTTAGAGAAAATAGCAATTTTACCTGGGAAAATAAGATATAAAATTAAAAAAATTAAAAAAAAAAAAAAATTAAGACCGACCGACCCGAAGTTTCAATTTCAAATGAGGACAAGCAAACATTTTTTTTTGTTTGGCCTTATGTGAATGCGAAAAAGTTGTAAGCGCTAAATAGCTGCAATTATTCATGAATCTGTATTACATACTAAATAGTGCCCAGTCTTGGGTCACTGGCTCTTGATATTTCAGTTCCATTTCAAAAGCTGCAATGAAATTTGGAAGACAAAAGTTTAGGTTTTCGTAGCATTTTAGTAACATGGTCTTAAATAAATATAACTTTTGGCAGCCAATGCAGATACAACTTTCTTGCCCTCACAGGCTCACATTACAATATGAGAGAGAGTGACTTCTCTCACATGGCAAATAAAATTGTAAAATAACATCATTTTTCTAATCAATAATCCACAGAGCTGTGCTAATGCAATGCCTGACTTGTAAGCATGATATTCTTACATGACTTGCACCTGCACTTGTCTTATGCAAGGCTCAAAACCTGTCCTGAAATTGTTGAATCAAAAATCAAAAAAAGACCAAGTATCTTTCTTACCTTTGGTAATTTCTGAGACAAAACACTTGAACTTGTTATATTTGAGACCTCTGACCTGCGAGACTGTCGTCCAGCTCTCCATGCACCCAGAGGTGATCTTTGGGGTGCTTGGCTGGTATGATGTATTCTTTTTATCCCCCTTTCATCAGTAGGCGTGGAGCTGTCTGATGGTGGGGACATCCACCAAAACTCCTTGGAGGCAGTCCTTTGCTTCTCTTGTTTTCTTTCCTCGCGACTCTTTGGTTCAGAGTACCGAAATCTGTGAATATATCTGAATAAAGAAAAAGAACTGTAATTAATAATTTTCCAAAATCATAAGACTTCTCTTCATCATAAGATTTCTCTTATCACTCATATCCTATATGAGATAGGTGGACTTGAAATTAAGATTTATGGAAACATATGTTTAACACACGCATCTTGAACTCAACATATAACACACAATTTCAGTAATAATAGTTTGTTAAAAGAATAATAAATAAAGGTAAATTTGGGATTGGGGATTTTGGAATTTGGGAGTAAACATTTTAGATTTTTATATCTAAAATCTAAGATTTCTTTTTCAAAAATCTAAAATTTTTCTTCTGCCAAATTGGGAGCAAATTAATCGGAGTTGCCACTGGAAATGGAATGAGACCCAGAGGTGCTCAACTTGTTTTCAATATTCAGAACACACTTATCTAAGTGTTGGTAAATCACTAATTATTTTAGAAATTGCAATTAGTAATAGTAGAAAACAAACTTTTGTTGTTTCAATTAATTCTTGGACATGAAAATTTATTTAGCCATATCTCCACAACTTAACTGTGTTGATTGTCATGTTCATGTCTGAGAAATATTTGAAACAATATAATTCTCTAGCCAATTTGATATGGGCATTTGCTTACTTTGCTAATGTAGACTCTTTAGCAGGGGATTGCTGTTTGGGCTGCCATGGTCTCCAACTCTCCCGACTTGTTGTTGACAACCTATCACTAAGCAACCCTTGTAAAGCTGATGATGAGGACGGTTGACCTTTGAGACGAATACTGGAGAGTTTAGAAGAAATCTGCGAGGTAGAGATATCACCTTCAAAAAAAAATTTACACAATTATTAAAGGGGCATTGGACAAGTTCAGCATCATCCCCCAATTTTTCCACAAACATTTTGAGATTTTTGCATCATTGGAACGTGGAAGTGTTAGGGGTTATAATGACAGCATGCAAAGTTTCATTGTCAAATTCAAACCCTATATATCAAATATTTAGATATTCTCTTATTTTTAATTATCTGCCCTCTATAGTTGAATTTCTAGAATTGGCCCTTTCAGGAGATTTGATGAAAATTCCAAATTTCTTTTGATTTTTCTGCAATCTATGATGTGAAAGGAATGTTTTACAATCAAATCTTTGGCTCTTTCTCATTGTATAGCATCAATAAATACGTTTAAAGATTAGCCTCATACCCAAAATCAACAAATAAAATAAAATTCAAATTTTTGACTTTTTAGAAGGTTTTGATCAAAAATTTCGCGATATCTGGTAATTTACTGTTATTTTCTAACATAGGATGTGTAAATTATCTACAAACAAAATTTCAAAATTTTGTCCAATGCCGCTTTAATTATGAAACGTATTTCTTCTATAATCTTCAGGTATGAGATTGAACCTTCCTGAAAAAAGCTGGAAAGTCTGGAAATATGCACAAAATTGTCGAAAAAAATAAATAAAATTGCGGACATTTTTGACATCAAAAAAGCTGGAACCAGCTGAAATGTTGGAAAATCTCATGCCTGAATCTTTGACCTTTTTAATCATCTATACAATTTGACACAAAAGGTAACATACTAAGTGAAAGGGTCACAGGCGCAACGCGCAAATGCATACCCGCGCGACTTTACTTGAGTGTGTTAACGCACACGCGGAAAGGTTGTCAAAAATACTTTTTACGCGTCTCCGCTATTTCACCAATAAAAAGTCTGTATTGACTTATAAAATATTTAAGAGGTGTAGTAATTCAAACTCCCATCCAACAATGAGCAATGATAAAAAGAGCATGGTCTTGTTGCTTCCAATTATTTTCAAACTTTTTATGATTTTGGCACTAAAATATTAATAATATTTTCTTATATTCAATGTGAAATTTTACAGCTGAAGCATTTTTAGTTTTGGAGATATGGGTAAAAATGTGTCTAATAATGGTAACCATAATTAATTTATGCAGCCAAGTACAGTAAGCTATTGAATACATGACGACTTATGAAATCACAACTGTTTGGTCAATTTAATTGAAATTTAGATCTCTTGAGTGAAGCTCTTTCATATGAAACCAAAATCTAAACTTTTAAAAATGGGACCATGCTTCTTTAAGAGTTGGAAATTTTGCTGCAGGGGCGACACAAGTATCTCAATCAGGATCTTAAAGTTAGAGAAGATGAAAACAAATAATGTACACTTGAACTATTTTTTCTTTTCTATTTAAAGCGTTTGATATACTTCGTCATTTTGGTAGTCATTTTTATTCAGAATTTTTCTCATGGTGATTGGTTTTTAAGAATTGTTAATTCTGAATGAGAATTTTCATTCTAAATTTTCACATTATGAAGAATGTAATAAATGGAGACCTATTTTTCACCCCATTGCACATTTTCAAGTGCTTACTGATGGGTAGTATAATGTTTGATATTGATTCTACGGCCTAGATCTATTCATGGTAAGCTAATCTCTTCTTGCAATTATGGTTATGATTTTTACACAATGGTGAAATTGTACATGGGAAAATGTTCATTCAGAATGAAAGTTTACGCCATTCTTAAAAACCAATCATCATGAGAAAAATTCTGAATGAAAATGTCTACAAACTACAAAAATGACAAAGTATATCTACCGCTTAAATTGATCCTTTGTGTGTCATACATGTACTCACTTGGACTATCAATAGTTGATGGCCTTTCACTAGTAGGCCATGACTCATCAAATTTTGTTGACAAATCCCTTGGACTGGGAGTGTCGTGTGTTGGTAATTCTTTGGCCAGCATCGTGTTTGTGTCTTTTAAGAATTGCCTCTGACTGGTATAACTTGATGATTCTGGCTTGGTGTGTAAGGTTTCCGTCTTTCCTGTATTGGTTCTGTTTCTTTCAGATGCAACCAGCTTGAGCTGAAAAGTATAAATTTAAGATTTAAAACGAGTTGGAGATATCACTTTATTTAATATCATCTAAAATCTTGAAATCCAATTCTGGTTTCTTTCAGTTCAAAGTTGTACAGGTATTTTACAATAAGCTTGTCTACCACTTGCTCTTTAGCCCATTTGGTTTAATACAAATTTACTCCCACAAATAGTTTCTGTATAGTAGAGTGAACATGGATATTTACTCTTAATGGGCGCTTCCATTCAAAATTATGGTTTAGATCAAGGTTCTCGGCTAATTCTTTCAATGCGCTGCATAAATGAGAAAATATTGCACGGTAAAGCTCTACTTGCTAAATGCACACTATTCTCAATTGTATTTCAATGTATTTCTTTGTTTTCTGAGAGTGCTCAAATAGCTCAAATCAAGAGCTTTGTGTAAGGCAAAAACAAAAACCAAATTTGTTTCCCGTGCGCCGCGCGTATTTCGTTTTGGCGTCATATATTAGAGCATTTCATTTTTTTATTTGATATTTGTGACCCGTCATATCGAAAGGTACCTTAATACCGGCATAGTAAATTACGAGATACAGGCCATTGAAGCTGAGCATAGTCAAAAATCACGTCCAAGGTCGAATTTTTAATTTCATCAGAAACGTTACCTTTGAAGTGTATTCTATCATATTAATCAGGTTCCAACATCCAAAACACAAGACAAATGTTTTAAAAACCGAGATAAAAATCCTTTCTCCATTCACGTTTAACCAGTACAGAAACTTTAAACTTGATTTTCTCAGAACTTTAGTTTTCGGAATCAGCCCGATACCTTTTACCAATTTGGATGTAACTTTGTAATTGAGCATCCAATAACCAAAAGCAAGGTGTCATTTTAAAGCTCAGAATATAATCTTTCAGATGAGACCAAAAAATCAATTTTAATTTTGCCGACCTTAAGGTACCTTTCGATATGACGGGTCACATTTTAGAAAACGAAAATCAAAATAGCCAATTTGATAAAAAGAATGGTGAAAATTGTAATTTTTTTACTAAACGAGTGTTTTCTTTTCAACAAAAACTTGAAACCGGACAGGTTTCTTACTGAAAAATCATCATCCATGCGGATTTTCAAACAAAGTTTGCCTTAGCACCTCTTGAAACAATACAAAAAAATGAAAAAAAAAATAAAATAAAAAAAACGCATTTCACAATTAGGTTTTTTGACCACCTACAGGAAACAAACTTTTTTTTTTTTGCCTAACCAAATTTTGTGTGTAGTTTACGCAAGTACACAATGCTTTCCAGGTGTGTGCAATAATGTCGCAGTACTGTGGATTACTGATTGGAAACAGTGTTGTGTACTTCCCGTTGTCCCCATTGGAATTAAGTTTGCACTGTTAGCCAGACTTTATGGGTCATCCTGGCATCTCGACATTTAGGTGTCTGATTGTTTTGTTCATGACTTGTATCTTATTTATTTATTTATATATTTTTGTGATGTCAGTCGATATGTCAAATAAACATGAAATGAAATGTCTTGTGCTTATCTAATTTTCTGGACGTGTAGTGGCTGCATTCAGATTGTCAGTTTGTGTCCAAAATTTATTTGAAACAACAATAATAAAAGGTGTTTAACTTTACAGCTTTGGTAGAGCAAGTAAGGGATTGATTTTTAAACACATTTTATCATTTTATGCTTACAAAAGGTGTTTAGTTTCAGTAAAGTATATTGTAACAGGCCATGTGTTTTGAGCTGGGGACCTGAAATGGGGGGGGGGGGTGGGAATTTGTGCGAGATTTTGCACATCATAATCATTTTTTTAATTGAAGGCACTTACCTACCTAGATAAAATACCCATCAAATTGAAGCTTTTGATGAACTCTTTAAAATGATACCAACATTTTTATGATAGCATGTTGCATTCTTAAATTATGCAAATTTTATCGAAAATGAGCTTGGGGAAGCCAAGGTACCGATATGGAGGTCCCGATATGTAAAATATCAAAAACGTAAAATTGAAGTGGTACCTTCTATTTAAAAACGATTTAAATTGGCTGTTCCTTTGATATTTCACACAGTTTACATCTTTAAAAGATAAAACATTTATTACATTAGTGGAATTTACAGCGTAATTATGCATCTTAATCATCAACATCCCTGCCTCTTGAAACCAGTGAATGATTGTGATATCTGTTGTATATTGTCTTATTAATATTGCGGACTAAAATTGATCATCGTTGCTCCAGAACTTGGAAATATATTTACATGTGATAGTAAATATGTGAATATACATATTTCATTTTCATTTTAACACTGTTAGAACAAATATTACTAATAAGAAGTTCACAATATGATAAAGAACTGGCTTGAAAATTAAACAAATAATGTATTATAAAAAGGAGAGTTGTAGGAGCTCATGTGCAATTGAGCTCCTTTCAAAGTGCCAAAATAATTGACAGGTAAATTCATGGTCCAAATTGCATGTTAATTTTAAAGTTAAGGATGTAGTATGAAAATCCAATATTTTTACCTGTTTTTCTTCTACTGAAAGAGGTTTCTGTGTAGATGGGTAGTAATGTGCTGGTGGTAGAGGTTCCTCAGCAAATGGGTCCTCACTGTAAGAAAAAAATTATTATAATAAATACAATACATAAATTAAACAATACACTGCAAAGTTGTATATTTTAGGTTTTTTTAACTTATTTATGATGTTAAAAAAATAGATATTTACTCTCTTCACTGACTAGCATCACCACCATTAAAATAAAGCACAATAATTCTTGTTACTTTATATATCTTTACTTACCGGTACTTTAATTAATGTAATAGCATCTAAGTCAAATTTCAACCTTCTGACTTTCATTGGGTCATTGCCCATTAGCTGTTACACTATTAACGTTTTAATTTTTTCAGTAGTCAGCGAATTGGGGTTGTGCTAAATTACTGTAAGGCTGCAGGTTGTGGGCTAGCTACAAAAAAAAAACAGGATGTGGGCTGCGGGCTATGCGATGCAGGCTGCGGGCCATGGGATGCAGGCTGTGGACTGTGGATTGTTGGCTGCGGGCCATGGATTGCAGGCTGCGGGTCTTGGATTTAAATGAATGTTTTATGTGAGAGAAGGCAAGGTCCAATCAGAAAATAAGAAACTTTGATATTAGCAACTTGCACAAAAGAATCAGGCCCCCATTTTAGCTCCCCAACTCAAAACAGATGGCCATATAAAATTGTGAATTTTTTTTGCAAAAACTTATCGCTTCCGGTTGTCGTAACGGCAAAGCTACATGTCGCCGAGTTAATCGATATCAGCAAAATTTTGTCACATGACAAGATTTTTCAGGTTGAAATGAATGTAACTTTCGAAGCAACAAGAAGCGACAAAACTACAAAGCTACAAAAGTGTGAATCGTACGAAGCGCCAGAGCTACAAAGCTACAATAAGTATGAAAGCAGCATAAGTCAAGTCATGCATTGCATGGTGGCAGGACTAATTATTTCACTAAAACTAGATTTTACACACAAAATTACCAAGATTATGACTGATGTAAATTGTAATTTCACAGATTCAGGAATTCTTATTAGTAAGATTTGTGATTTTCTACTGTCATAAACCTTAAAAATCTTACTAAATAAGATTCTTATTCAGTGCGTGTGGCTTATAATTCAATGAAGCAATCTGACTGGTTCTTACCCTAACTCCGCCCATCCATTATGACACGATAGATGACAGGCAGCGCGTCAAGTTTGAAACATGTAAACAAATAGGAACTACTTTTTTACAATGCTGCGTTTGGGACTTGTTATAGCAATTTACATTCTTATAAAGACAGGTTAATTAATTTATGACATAAAATAAGTCAAAACATCTATATGACACACTCGATTTTGAACCGATACTGTAAATTTCATAAAATTTATTCAGTTTGACCAATCCTAGCCCAAGCCTTCTCACTCAGCTAAAAGTAAAACACATGTGCATGCACTGATCTCAAAGCAAAATGTTGTGGTGAACAACATAGCTCATCATTATTGTCTCGTTATTTTTTGAACTGAAATTCAATGAGTAACTTCATCGTCACTGTTAACGGAGTTGAAAAGCTGCTGACACAACTTAATCCATCCAAAGCTGCTGGACCAGATGGTCTGCCTAGCCGTGTCCTGCGCATTCTTGCACCCCAGATTGCACCAGTATTGACTTTTATATATAATCAGTCCATTCAGACAGGAACTCTACCAGCAGATTGGAAGACGGCCAACGTCACGCCCATTTTCAAGAAAGGTGACCGTGCGGAATCTAAAAACTACCGTCCAGTGTCGCTCACCTGCATCTGCTGTAAGACATTAGAACATGTTATTCATAGCCAAGTTATGAACCATCTTGACCAACACCATATATTGTCCGACTACCAACATGGATTCAGGAAAAGACGATCGTGTGATTCCCAACTAGTCATTACACTTCATGATCTCACCAAAGCCATAGACCAGAAGAAGAGCATCGATGTCATCATACTCGATTTCACAAAAGCCTTCGACACAGTACCCCATCAACGTCTCATAAAAAAGCTGAAATACTACGGCATCAATAACCAACTTACCAACTGGATTTCATCCTTTTTAATTGGAAGAACCCAACGTGTTGTTCTTGAAAACCAGTCTTCAGCGTCAACATCTGTTAACTCAGGAGTGCCCCAAGGAACAGTCTTGGGACCATTGCTCTTCCTCCTCTACATAAATGATCTTCCAGACCAGTTATCTTCAACACCAAGGCTGTTTGCGGATGATTGCTTACTGTACAGAGAGATTTCTTCACCATCCGATTGCAAAACTCTCCAAGATGACCTAGACAAACTAACAACCTGGCAGAATGAGTGGCAGATGCAATTCAACCCAAGTAAATGTTACGTCATGCATATTTCTCTCGCACGAAGTCCACAACATCAAGTTTACACACTGTGCAACCAGAAGTTGGCTGTAGTTGAATCTCACCCGTACCTGGGAGTCCACCTTCAAAACGACCTCGGATGGAACACCCACATCGGCCACGCAACATCCAAGGCTAGTCGCATGTTGGGTGTGATTAGACGCAACTTGTACCAGTGTCCTGAAAGCCTTAAAGAAAGAGCATACACCAGCCTGGTAAGACCACATACTGAATACGCTTCAGTCGCTTGGGATCCTTACCAAAAAGGTCACATCAAGGATCTCGAAAGAATTCAGAGAAGCGCCGCCAGGTTTGTGAAGGCAGAATATGACTGCACAACAGGAACTGTAACAAATTTGTTAAAAGAACTAGAATGGCCAACTTTGGAAGAGAGACGTAAGAAGGCTCGCCTTGCTCTTATGTATAAGATCACCAACAATTTGATCGACATCCCCAGTGACCGTTACCTGACACCTTCAACCCGCCAATCTCGTCATACGAACTCACAAAGCTATTTTCAACAAAGAACTAGAATTAACATCCATAAGAACTCATTTTTTATAAGAACAGTACCCGACTGGAATGCCTTAGACAATCATATAATCCAAGCTCCATCACTGGACGTTTTTAAACAGCTCATTGGACAATAAGAACTGTCATCACCCCCGCACAAGCCTGGATTTTATACTCGGAAACGAGTCCATCCAGTATACGAACAGAAACAGAAACAGAAACAAATAAATGTTGGCACGATTGGCAAGTCAGAGGCCGAGACGGTAAGATTCGTGCCCGGATTCGTGCATTGAATTTAACACTGGACGCCGGTCCGGCTAGCTAGGCTAGCCTCAACACTGGCCTTCCGATGAAATGCAATGTAATGCCGGGATTGAATTACTAAGCTTACAGTTGCTTACCTTGCTCAGTTTTGTATAAATAATCTTCTTTACAATTACCAATGACACTGTTTTCTCAGTTTCTAGTTAAGAAAAGCAGAGTTCATGACCAAGTTTCGCTTCAAGTCTTCATGACTTTCAGGCTCTCAGCAAGCCAAATCGTGAATGCTCAGCCTCAGTGACAGTGTCAGTGCCAGTATTGACTCGGAAAATCGTGTCATCTATTTCATGCAATGTTACGTTTTTCAGCAAACACACCAAGTAATGATTACAATTATATCTTCATCAAAACACATTTTAGTATATTCCAATCAGATTTTGTGCAGATTTTCTTCATGGCTCAATCGTCATTCATGTCATTTGTAAACAAAATAATGTGAGATTCACCTGGTATATTAATCCGCGCCAGCTGCGCGCTGGAAAAATTGTACATGTGGATTGATTCATTATTTAGACAGGGGTGTCAGTTATTAACTAGATGATGTCATGCCAATTTTTTAACGTAAAAACACATTGATTTTCTTAAAAACGGTAAAAATCCGAATAAGAATGAGCTGCGGGGGCACCCATTACTCAAAATAATGTACACACCCATCCATTATGAGACGATAGATGACAGGCAAAACAAGAAATCTTATCTTTTATTCTCTAATTACTCAAAATAATGTACACACCCATCCATTATGAGACGATAGATGACAGGCAAAACAAGAAATCTTATCTTTTATTCTCTAATTAAATCTTTCTAGTTGGCAGGTATGTGTAAGACGCAAGACGAAAGAACTTAGTGTTTTAAAAGACGTCATCATCGTCTCATTCATTCACTCACTCATTCACTTTCACCATTCACTCACCACTCACACATCCGCACACTGTAGGTGGCAGGATGCGGATGGATGTGTGAGTGACTATGTGAGTGTAGTGGACCAGCAGCAGCAGTTCTCCAGGATCATCAGCAGCTTCATTGCAACCGGCTCTTTTTAGAGCCATCAGAAAGAGATAAATGCTTTTCAGGTACTCACTAACATTTGTAAAGTATTCTACTAATTCAGATTACTTCTTACTAACTTCTCCAGCATGATCGCTGTAGTGGCCTTGCGGTTAGCGTATATAGGGGAGATTGTAAAGTACTCTACTAAAATACTAGTACTCATCATATTCATCACATTCATCACAATCATAAACTAATTCTACTAATCAAATAAACCAGTTCCTGTTCTTATGGACAGATACAACTCGCAGCGATACGATACGCTCGCTACTTCGCTACGATATCTGCTTTACTGCGGACAAAAGTTTATCCGTTTCCTGTTTTTATAAACAGATACGCAACGACACGATACGGGAGGCTACGCTACGAGGTCTGCTTTTAAGCAACCAACAAGTTTACCCAGTTTTCCTGTTCTTATGGACAGATACGATTCCCGATACGATACGATACACTACTTTACTAGGTCTGCTTTTTAAAAGTGACCAACAAGTCAACCCAGTTTTTCCTGTTCTTTTGGACAGATATTAGCAACCCAGTTTTTTCCTGTTCTTTTGGACAGACATTAGCAACCCAGGGGTCAAGCTTTGATGCAGTGACCCAGCTCCTGTTGGAGCGAACCTAATCCGCTCCGATCCGACTAATCCAGATCCAGATCCAGAACATTGAGTGCAAAATTCAATCCGATTTCAGATTCAGATTTATTAGATCATATAACATGGCAGCCTTGAGGCTGAATTGCATTATACAATGAAGAAACATTAAACAAGAAAATATGAA
>JXSR01S073057.1:62724-74157 GCA_000969725.1 Ophiothrix spiculata
GGGGGGCACTCATGCATATTGGTGATACGGGTATGTGCCACTTTGGAGACCTACGAACAATTTGTACTAGAATTGTACTTAAAGAGTACTCGAATGATGTTCCAAATGTGCACATTCCGATCTTGTACTAGAATTGTACTCGATTTGTACTAGAATTGTACTCGATTTCTACCAGGGTTAAGTTAATACAACTGTAAGTTAATACACCTCATCGGAAATGTTATCAAAGCAGTGTTTTTAATCAGTGTTTCCATATTTTACGTGTATTGCACTGATGATAAAGATGTAAAACGGTTACGAGACGCATCGGTTTTTTGACATTTCACATGATATTTCGTATGTACGGTAAAAAAAATCATGGCTTCCGATCCGGCCAAATCTACTGTATTTAGTGTCTGAATGGGCTTCAGTTCTCAAGACTTTACTCTTGACCAATACATCAGTTCTGAAGACCTTACTTTTGTTCTGCACATCATTGAAATCCCAAGACCCTATAGGCCTATTATAATTGTCCACGGTTGAAGAGTTCCCAAGACCTATATACTTTTGCCTGGCTTGTCAGTTCCCTAGCCTCCAAAATTTGTGCTGCCCGTGACACACCCCTGTCAAAAAATAAAGTGATTGCCCCCCAGGACCCCACCCCTGTGATTTTGAGATAGCAGCTGGTATGACAGGGAAGTTTGAGTGAAAGGGATAAAAAACGCGAAACCGTGGTCTTTTTGGTGGCACATAGGGTTCAAATTTTCATCTAAATTTTTGATATATTTCCATTCAAGTAAATACATCTTTGAGATTCAAACTTTATCAAACCATGGGGCTATAAATAACTCCAATGCCGGTAATCATATTATTACCCAATCCAATGGTATAAAATGCCCGGATGGGGTGGGTTCTTACTGACAAATGGTATACGGGGGTGCTCAAAGGTTTTTGGGTGCATTTTCGTAATTTTTGGTACATTGATGGGTGGGTTTTCGTCATAGGCTCAATGCGCCCAATTGCAAAATTGTGAGTGTATTTAGGAAAATTTTGCCGAAAAAACACCAAATTTTCCCAACTTCAAATTGGGTGCTCTTTTTAGAAAAATGATATATAGAGATGGGTCACAAAATCACACTTTTTGAGGTATAGAGATGGTCAAAATTCTGAAGTCTACTTTGAGCATCCGCGTACAATTTTTTTAAGACCCCCCGGGATAAAATGTACATAATTGATTAAACTCAACCTTTATGCCAGCGAATAAAGCTGAATAAGATTGACACTGATGATCATGATAGTTCTTTGCAGTAGTAGGCCTACGTCTACCGCTTGTATAGGTCTACTACCTATAGGTAGCTTTGTGGTTCTGTACTGCACATTAATACATTATGCGGTTAGAGCACGGGTCTCGTAATACAGAGGTTGTGGGTTCGAGCCCCGGGCCGGGCGGCAAGTTTCGTCTCCTAGTGGGCAAGACACTTTACTCTACTGGTTCCGTGGTTCGGAAGTCACGTAAAGCCGTTGGTCCCCTGAACGAATAGACTCCTTCATGGGGTATGCATTTCCTCGGTGCATTTCATGCAAGTACTGTGTATCATTGATCATTGATCCGCTTGCACTTCAGCGAAGTGAACCGGTATGAATTGGGGTGGGGCGAATTGATTAAGGGCTGAGTATTGAATGGTACGCGCAACATTCTCATACACACGACAAATGCCAGAAACGAGCAAAGCTATTTCGTGTCAAGAGAAGCACGATGTCCTACGCATGATATTTTGTTTCGCTAGCAACAGCAGTCAACATTATGGGGTCTCCTTACCGCGATTTTGAAACTAAAATGAACCAATTTTATTGGACTGAAATGTAACATAATGACACGTAATTTGATATGAAGTAAGTTGTTAGAAATTTGAGCTTTTATATAAATCATTTTTGCTATTTTTTTGTCCTCGGAACACATAAAAACGTCACCGTAATGCGTGAGTGGTAGTTAAGCTTACAGAAAAAAGTGATGCTCGCGCTCGTCAGATAAAACGTCGAAAAAGGGTCGGATTTGGCCCATTGGCGGCGTCGACGTCTTTAGAAAAAGGGGTGCCTTTTCAGGGTAACTTTCGACATTATGGTCCGTATGCACAAAAGAGGTTTAAGTCTTAAATTGAAGACTTGCACCAAGTTAGACTATTCAAAAATTTCGAATTCACTCAAAGTTCATGAAATTAACTTTATTGGAAAGACGGTCTCATAACAATGAAAATGACACCAAAATCAGCAAATTTCATCATTCCTAAGTCAAGTTATGGGCAATTTTGTGTCACAAAAGTAGGGACAATTTTCTGATAATCCGTCCCATAGGATTCCATGTAAACATTAATGAGATTATTTATTGTGATCCTTCTGTTAAAAAATTTTTTTTTCCATTTTTCAACAAAATTTTAAATGTTTATTGAACTTATATTCACATTTCTTGATAGTTAAAAAAAAAATAAATTAGACTCAGTTTTTTCAAAAAAAGAATGTTTGAGGCAAATTTTTCATCAAAAATCAAATTCTGACCATTTTTGGCCATTTTTTTACCAAAAATGCCCATTTTCGCAGCCCTCCGGCTAAAAAACAGCCACGCGAAAAAATGATTTAGATGTTTCATTTTGTGTGAAAACAATTGAAGTTTTTGTCATGCGATGCCAATCGTTGTCATCGAAAGATTTCTTGGCCAAAAATGAATTTTTTCCCAAAAATGACCGTTTTTTGCACTATTTTTTGTCAAAAATTTGTTTTTTAATCAATTTTTTAATTTACATCTAAAAACCTCAAAAAAGAACCATAGCATGTTTTCTAATCATTAAAATCTTATCTTTTCACTACTTCAAACCAGAGTTTATCAAATTGTTTCCATTCAGAGATATACATCACTTTCTAAAAAGTGTCAATTTATGTGCAAAAAATTACCCCAAAATGTCACAGTTTTACATAGGAGATAAATATCAAGTTTTTGGTCTAGTGCGTCAGTCAGATTTGGCTGTGCTGTGGTGCCTATCTAAGTCAAAATTTCTACTGCCGTAAAAAGACATTATCTCGCGTCTTTGTCTTTGAACTGCAACAACTTTCAGTTTGGAACTCTCTACCAAAATCCACAAAACTCATCAAAACAAAGTAAAACAGTCTCTTTTTCAAATAAACCATTTAGGCCAAGTAAAAAAAACCCCAAAAAACACACTAGTTTCTCGTCCTAGCTTAAAAAAAGGAGGATGAGGGCAGTTTTTTTTTCTTCTTTAAATTGCTTACCCAGTAAATACGGGACATCCTGTTTTTAACGGATATAGTTGAAATACCCGGTATGGGAAATTTCGCCAAATATGGAACAGATGTACATAAGAGAACATTTCAAGATCGATCAAGAAGTGTAGATTGTGAAATAACTCTGATTTTCAGTGAAATTTCTGGGAAAAAAGGAAAATTTGTAAAAAGAAAAAGAAAAAAAAACCACTTTTTTTTTTGATGCGGCAGCCAAAACACATGTTCGAGGACGAGAAACTGTTATATTTTTTATAAGGTTGGGCCGATCCACCCTAAATCGGTAATTGCCAATTCCCAATTCAATTTTCAAATAATCGGCCCGATCCGATACTGATCCCGATTCCATGAATTTGATCATTTATTAATGTAGAAATCTAAATAATGATCAAGATTGACAATAAAAGAAATGAAAGCAAGTTACTTTTTTAGTCTGTTTAGTCCAACAAGGCAGAATGCTTGCATTTTAAACACATTTTATGGAGATTTTCAGCTACATGTTCAAGCTGTTGTGGTTTGTATGGATCGGTCGGTTGGCTGAATCGGTAGAGTTCTGTGATTTTTGCCGATCCCGATTTGTCACCGATCTCACAATAACTGGGCCGATTTGCGATCCGGCCGATTGAATCGGCCCATTACTATTTTTTTACTTGGCCTTATCTACATTTTTAAACATTTTAAACCAGCTAATCAATCATGCAATCATAAGAAACATCAGCATGACCCTACGGTACTTGTTTTGCTAGATCCGACACGTATAGGTAAGGATACGCTCAACCCCATTGACCTTCTCTACATACGAATTTCACAAGTCAATATCTTCTTTCAAAGTGCATATATATAAATTTACCAAAAGTATGCCAGAATATTCTTATTATACCAGGCCTATTACTAGCTTCAGTTGAGTTTAAATGTATTATTTTGATAAAAATGTGTCAAAATCCAAGATGGCGGCTGCCATGTGGTCTG
Organism: Ophiothrix spiculata; assembly: GCA_000969725.1. NCBI lineage: Eukaryota > Metazoa > Echinodermata > Ophiuroidea > Amphilepidida > Ophiotrichidae > Ophiothrix > Ophiothrix spiculata. Next base: position 66,964 of record JXSR01S073057.1, read on the forward strand.
ACAAAAAAGTTGCCAGAATTTGGTTTAAAAATTGATCTACCATTTTAAAATACTCACAATATTATTCCATAGCCATTGGGGATCATTTCAGTGAATATTTGGGGAATGCATGTTAACTTAGTTTACTAAAAATTGATGTAACAAATTTTACAACTCATGATTGTACAATCTCAATTGACTTTCTTGTGACTCTTCAATATTGAAGAGTCACTTGGTTGGGACTATTGTTTTGCATCCACCAGGGAGCATTGATGAGTTGTACAAATGCATCCAACAAGATCCGGTAGATATGACTATTTAAAAAAAAAATTTGAAGTTAAGAATTTTTCTGTCAAACAAGACTTATACAAGAACACGAACATTGTATTCCATTTTGTAAACTGACACATTATATTTTTATTTTTTCCATCAGACAGTCTTGAAAATAGAAGTATAAATACCCCACCAGTCTTCTTTGCAATCTTCCTTTAGACCTTGTTGCAAAATGGAGGTTGATGAAAGACTGCGCTTTCTGGAGACTAGGATCACGTCCTGTTTGCGGCCCAGGAATGATGACCTCAAGGCGCTGTTTGCAAGTGACCTCAACAGGTACGTCAAAAGACATTATGATTGTTATTTTTGCTTCATGGTTAGTTGTATTCTCTATATTTGTGTGATTGCCATGAGCTTCTAACATAGATATAGAGGGGGATACCAGAGTGTCAATACTGGTAAAGACGTCGTGCGAGTGCAAGAAAGTCGTATCTGCAATGGCTGCCTTAAGTTCTATTTATTTAACACCTAGTTGCTAAAATATGAAAAAAACCCAAAAATTTCCCTGCCATATGTCCGTGGCTCTTTGGAGGTATTCAAATGTTTGCCGATGATGCATCATCGTATCTTGTCATAATGCATGAATATTGAAAACATGCACACATGCTTTGCGTGCAGGTTGATTTATCATTTGCATATTTTTTGTGCTGTGTGTTTCTGCGCGCAACTGAATCTCGTCACTCGGGTTTGATTTTGGCGGGAACCGAGTGGACCCGAACAACCCCAATTTGAGCTCCATGGCTGAGGACTCCATTACTTTTTCCGCTCCGAGAGAGAGAGTGTACTTTTCACTCTTTACAAATTTCATAAATGGACAGATTTACTTATATTTTTAGTCAAGCGATACCAATTTGATGGTAAGAAATTGGATGACTTAAGTTCAAAAATGTTATCTTATGATGATAATCTCATAGGGATAATGAGCGGGTTGGCGCAGCGGTAGTTCCCTCGCATTGCACCAATGAGGTTCCGGGTTCAAGTCCCGTGCCCGGCGCTTTATGTGCATTTGGTTTTCAGTCCATGCCCGCTTCCGCAGGTTTTTCTCCGGGTACTCCTGTCTTCCTCCTGCATTCAAAACTGAATTAAAAAAAACATCTTGGAGCCCTGTTGAAGATAAGCTTCCTTTAGCTTCCTTGGTACCAAGTACCAAGTTGGGTTTCCTTGGCGAAAGCCTAAACAAGGTGATTACATGGGCCAGTATACAAAGTCCAGTATCTCCCCTGTAAACTATGACCTGAAACCATTAATATGATCCGTATACTGGAATAAAAATCTGGTTAGGTCTGGTATCTCCCCTCTAAATCTACAGCTTCTTTCAACTCACTATATAATCATCAATATCCAAGTTTACCTTACACCTAAACTGCCGTTATAATACAAGACCAAAGTTGACAGGATTTAGCCTCCAAACGTCAGAAGTTATTAGTTTCATCTTATTTGATCTTCTTTTTAGCTATAAAAATTTAACCTTCGGTAAAAAATGCAAGTTTGGAACAATATACATTCTTTGCACAACTGATTTTATTTACAATTTACAAAATTGACCATAATTTTTGTGTTGGTTGTCTCACATCTGATATTTTTTCTGTAATGAAAGACAATGGTATATTTTACTTATAATTCAAAACAAATTTACAGAATGTATTATACTTTTTGAATGGAGGCACATTAATAATAAGTGTAAACTTCTTTTTGATACACCCTGTATAGCTGACATTATATGTGACTGTACACAACAAACAAGCCATAAAGGCAACAAACTTTATTGTAAGCTTCAGGTGAAAATGGGTGTGAAGGTATTAATTTGACAATTTTTTTCTGATTCAAAAACTTTATGCTTTCCAAAGCAAAGTTTCATTTCAAAAAACAGAATTATGAAAATATATGTCCTAAAGACCTTACTGACCTTTGAATATGCATATACCTACTTTCACCTTTTACTCCATGACAGTCTTTGACAGACTATATTTGAATTCTGGGATATCGCGTGAAGTCCATTGAGGTGTCATTTTAATCCTTATAGCACATATAGACCACATATAGTCACATATATGCTGTTTACTTTTAAGGATGATGCATTTTGACTTTTAACCAAATATATACGTCATATGGTTTGCTCTATTGTGATGTCATTGAATCGAATGTCTCAATCAAGATTTACCTTTTTCTTGTTAATTTAAAAGTCATGAATCTTTTCCACATTTTCAGACATGCTTTCTTAGAATTCTGCAACAACGAAGATGTGCGTCGCCTTTTCGTCTTTACCACCGAACCAAAACAAAGTCTCACCGCTTCCCTCACCCCACCGATCGATTTACGTTCCAAAGCAGTATTCTTCTTAAAAACCAACCAAGCTTCCAAACTAACAAAGGACAATATCCGCACCGATGTTGTGTTTACCGATTGTGAGACGACAGTACTGATGCAACTGGATCTGCTGGTCAGAGAGGTTTGTAAATGTGGTCCCACCCTGTATTTTTGTTTCCACTATCTAAGGAAGTATTGCTTGTCTTTCATTTTAAGCTCTGACCAAAATTATTATTTCTGACAAAAATACGCCCAAAATATATTGATTTGCTGTTTGTTTCTCAGAAAGGTCTATTTTGTAGATCATTTTAATAAATACACAAATTTTTATGCCTAATAATCAGAGCAAAGCCTTGTGCATGCATAGTAACTTTAATACAGATCTTGTGAGTTGGACAACTACAACTTCAGCGGCTCAAGGGGTAATATTTGTGTACAACTTCATGAGCTTAAAGTAAAAGGCAGAACTTTATTAATCTAATTTATACTTGAAATTGATTAGAATAAAATTGTGAAGGAATTAAATTACATATGATTACTTTTTAATTTGTTGCGAAAACATAGAAAATACAATCATGCATTTTCCTGTGTTATTTTGTTAATTACCTTTCCTTTCAAATTAAACTTACCATACCTGTAAGCTTGTTAGCGTGCACATACATGGATTACACAAAGCATTATATGACATGCAGATAACAAGATTATTGATTGACGATTTATACGCGTATTACAGAATGTATGACTTTGAATAATGTCCAATCTTCTAATCTTGGATCAGTGGCTCATAAAATGGTTCCTAAGAACCATGCATTTTAGAGCCACTGATATAAATGAGAGACACATTTTGGAATGTTTGTTTAGGCTTAGCATTCTAGTGACAGGTGTTAAAGCAATAGTATCAAGTGTTAAAAATTAAGTGCCCTCTATCACATATGACTTTTGATTTTTTTAGCTTATTGGCTTTGCTTTGGGTAGATTATAATTCCTTTCAAATGATTTGGCTTAAAATTGCTTACTTTTTCTGTTATGACCATTTGTTGATCCCAAATTTATTTCCACATGCATTAGTATAGGAAAACATGCATTTGCTTTTCATCAATTTTTTGGTGGTAAAACAATTTTTTGAGAACACTTGAAAATGCTTTTAGATAGTCACATTCCTTCAATTTATTTTATTTTTAGTATAAACAATTTTTGGTCAAAATCTTATAGTATTGCTTTAAATAAAGCTGCCCAACAATTTAAAAATGCAGTATGTATAAAGTATAGCAGATACAATTTCACTTCAATCCATTCCCATGCTAAAAGGTTGTATTTACACATGTTTGATATAGCAGATACTGCCTTATGTTATGAGAGACAATAGGTTGTCTGCTCATATGTGCAGGATTTCTCCAAGGGAAAAAGAAATAAATTTCAATTGATCTGCAATGCTAATACTGCGTTTTTACTTTGTTGGGCAGAAATACAAATATGACAGCAATTGGATGACATGACAGATTGAATTTAAAATCCTCTTTGACTTTCCTCCATAGGTTTACCTACCAATGCTCTGCACAGATGGATTACAAACATATAGCGGTGTAAGCGCAGATAAACTCATGGACATATTGCATCGAATGACGGGCAATGTGGAAGTAACCAGTGGATATGTTGAGGTATGAGCTGGTAAATTATAGGGTTCCTTTAGTTTTCTGAAATGTTGGCATAAACATTCACATATTACTTCATGTGACCTATTTCAGAGAAATCGTAGACAATAGATCAAAACAAGGGTTTCTTGCTGTTTTTGTGCTCAATATTTGTAAATTTGTCATCTATTTGGTTTAACATTTTTAAACTTTGCCTGAGTGGCAAGACTTTCTGTCATTTGTAGCTTTGTTAGTTTCATAGTTGAAGCTATCTTGGTTTGAGAGTTAGATTTGTTTCAAATCTTCACATTTTTTCGATTTGCTCAGTCTGATGAGTATATCAGGTTGTTGAACGGCAAATGACATATATATTTGTCAAGTAATCAATTAATCATATTTGTGATAACCAACAAAATTCCGTAATTTTCTTTCTTTTTAGGGTCAAATCATTCTGCCATTACCGTCCATTGAAGTTTTAGCTGAAGCTGCCACACTGCAAACCAGAAGATCCGCTGTAATCCATGTCCTGGAATCATCTGTCATCGGATGGATCAAGCAGATCAAGGTTTGTTTATCTTCTATCTATACTTCAAACATAGATCAAAGAAAGTACAGGTAGGAAAGAGGACTATTTGGCTCAGGTAGGAGATTGTGCCATGCCTGGACCAATGTTGTGCGAGTACATAGTGACCAAGCTCTGCATTCTGGTCGCCTTCTACTATTACTGGACTACATAGCAAAACGTATCTTATGATGTTTCCCCAACACAAGAACTTATTTTGGTGATCGGTAACAACAAATTATATCTAACTGTGTGAAATGCAGGGGTTGCGTCCCGGGGGTTGCGTATGGCACAGATTGTAGCTGAGTAATAAGCCCACAAAACAGGGATCTTATTTCAAAGATAAGACTTAAGATGCCAACAGACAATACTGACAACTTGTTGAGCAAATTGATTAAGAAGGAGATAGGACTTATGATTGTCAAATCTTTCAGTCCACGAAGGAAGTTTAAAGATCTGATCATCATTCCTCAGTCATTCTGTCATGACGAGTGTTTCCGCTAAGGCCGTATGTGCGCCATTGGCGCAGGAGTGGTGAAAATTGGCTCAACAAGTTTCTGAAAATTTGTGAGAAATATATTTTTTCTAGCTTTATTGAGCCAATTTTCAACCACGCTCATGATTTTGGTGCATGCACCTGTTAAACTTTGTCAAATTTTCTCGAATTGGCGCAAGCTCAAAAACCTTAGCGGAAACACTGGTCATGACAATCTTTCTTTTTTAAGTTTAAAGATCCTCAGAATTCTGTCATGACAATCTTTCTTTTAGAATGGAGGAGACCACTGGTATTTTGTTGAGAATCCTGTTTAAGATTTAACATTTCTTCAAGTATTTTCTCATTCTGCCTAGATATACATGGTGTTTGTATATGATAACATATTATACAGATATTGCAATAACTCAAGTGTATTTTAACTTACCTATATACATAATGAATCTTCATTTCAGCTCTTGCTCAAACATGACCCATTAATGGATCTGAGGAAGAACTACGGCAGGCGGCCCACTCCATTAGACGAAGTCAGCATGTGGAGGAAGCGCCAACAGTTGCTCTCATCTGTCAACAATCAGCTAGACTCTACCGTAGCTAGTGATATATTGCTGAATCTGGATGAAGCTAGCAGTACATATTCTCATTCATTTCATAGCGTTAGGAAAGAGATTAGTCAGGTACGAAAATTATACATATCAGAGATACATGCCCAAGGTCTTGCTTATGTGTGAAGCATGGCTTTATAAAAGCATGACTCACCACCAGGTATACACTGTATGCAGCGCCCCATGAAGGAGCATTCGCACAGGGGACCCACGGCTTTACGTGACTGTCCGACCACGGAGCAAGTAGAGTTAAGTTTCTTGCCCAAGGAAACGTGTTGATAAGCTCATGATCATGTACTTTCATTCATGTTCTTTCAAGTAGGAGATATGCAGTTGGGATGGATGCAAGTTTGTAATTCCATAGAAAAGCAAATTGTCAGAGCCAAGCCTTGCGGTCACAAATGAGTAAATCATGGTTTCTGCTGCATCCCGCTTGATAAGCTGTAGAAATGGAGCCAGTTTTGCTATCACACACTCTAACATTTTGCCTATAAAAGTTAGATTTGAGCCCAACCAATGTTATGTGGACAAATGTGTTGTAACAACCATACATGGAACAAGATTTTAGAACATTTTAGTGACAGACAAAAGGGATGCGCTGCTTTCAAGCTTTTTCTTAAACAGACATTGACCAGGAGTCAGAAATTTGAAAAAAAAAAACAGCCCCTGGTCCTATAAATTTCCATAGAACTAGGAGACGTTTTTTCAGGACCAAGAGCTATCTTCTGATAACTATGCATGTTTTTCCAAAAATGTCTTTTTCCGATCATTTTCTTCACAAATTTTGACTCATACTAGAGACAAGAAATTGTCATAGAGGCAGTACCCGGGCGCTATAGTAGGGAAAATATTGTTGCTTGTGTCTCATTTTTATCTGTGCAACCGTTAGCCAAAACTCTAAACCTTAGGGTAAAAATCACTTGGCGCCCGCTTCAGAAAAAGCTTGGTTGCTTTAAATTATTATGATCATTATCGATTGCAACAATCTTATAGTACATCCTTGGTCTCTGTTAATTTAAGCGCTTAGCAAAACTTGATAGTAAGGGGACCAGCTTAAGACATATACTGTGAATACTGTGATTAGGTATCATTTGTGTTGTTATCTAGAGTCTAATTCTTATTATCGGCACTTTACATATTTGCATACTTTGACAGGCATTTGCAGAAACCAATGAAAACTTGCGGTTCCTGAGCACCTTATTACCATGGTTTGAGAAACTCCATGAGGCAAAGATTCCTGAAGAAATGTTGAGAGTGTTTCCTCCACTGATTCATACCATGCTA
>JXSR01S073059.1:19372-31900 GCA_000969725.1 Ophiothrix spiculata
TTTTAAGCATCATATTTGGTTTCAGTGACCCAAAATTAGTCAAGATTGACTACTTTCGTTTAAGATACTTTTTGGCTGTAGACCAGTGTAATTAAACCGCAACCTTTATATCGAGAAAGCAAATTTGCCCTGAACTTGTGACTTGTCTAGGTACACACCGTTGATGTTATTTACCCTGAATGGCCTTGTTTTTAATCACCAAGCAAATCTTAGAATGCTCATCTTAGACTTGAGTACCTTATGATAGATAGCTGTCATCATGAGGTAAAAGATGTAGATCGTTTGGCTTTCAACATAACATTTCTGATAAATATATTCCTGTAGTATACCTTATAACCTCGTTTTCACCGATGAACCTTCATTTTGGCAAGCAAATAATCTTTGCTTCTCAGAAATTGTTGATGCCTTCTTAGTTTAGTGATATCTTACTTGAAAACAAAGTTTCCTCGAATCACATGGGAAATGTATCATGACATTTAAAAACAGCTACTCAAACTTAATATTACGGGATGTTTTGTCGCCAATTATTGTTGCTTTTGTTTTAGTTTCTTTGTTTTGTTTTGTTTGTGTTTGTGTCACCATTTGTTATACTATAATGTAGCTAGTACAAAGACATATTGGTTAAGGCCTCTTTAATATTTTAAACAATATGTTGATAATTTGTTTGCACAATGAACATCACAACACCTTGAAAATTGAATAATTTGGATAATACTGTTAAACCATGTAAATTGCCAGATGGTGACATTGAGACACGAAATGATATTTAAAGATACTAGTTACATAATTCTTTATGGTTTCCAAGAAAAAAAGATAACTGGAATAAAAATTGACTTGAAAAGATCAGTTATAAAATTGGTCACATTTGAACCATCACTAGATTCCAGTTGATAGGTTAACATCTGCAAAATATGATTATTAATAAATGTATATTGATATAATTTATAAATTATATAAGAAGTAATTGCTAAGATTCCCATGACTGTTGTAGAGTTAAATAATTTTGCTTGTTTTAGGGAGAATCATATATTTTTAAATTTACCAATAGTGTCATTATATTGTTTTGAAGACTTAATGATTTAAAAAACAACAACATTGCATTTAGATTTAGTATTCAAATCAACTACTAATACGAATAAAAACATGTTAAGGCAACGGAATAATTTATGATTACCAAATGATGTTCTCCTATTTGTTGAATACAAAAACATGAGCTCACTAACTTTTAAAAGCAAATATCATTAAGTCAAATTTAGGATGAAACATTAATTTTTAAAGCCGTCACATGCTATTTACACACAAGTATGTCATCTTGCAAACCATTCAATTGCTAAAATTTGAAAAAAAAGTCATCAAGGTCACAGACACAGATCTTGTAAGTACGCGTGAATGCTAAGCAGGATGCATTCACGGAAAAGACAATTACTTTCTACTCGGAAATTAACTATTTGACCTCCAAGTGTTTGTTATTGTAGGCTTATATATTCTCAAAAGTTAATTTAAAAATGTATAGATAACTGTAGATCGTATACATATTTCATTTTGTGTTTCAAATGTTTATTTCACCAATTCTATAACCTTAGTCTCCATAAATCATTTTTATTACTCTGAAATCTTTGGGCTTATCTTTCAAGGCCGCGTGTCAAGGAGGAACCAGGCACGATATAAACCGATGCCGTTAGCATAATACAATTATTTTTTTCAGGCTAATAATAATTTCATCTCAGTTGCTCCCCATTTACTTTCTGCGTATTATCTCAGTTGGGTTCATTGAACTCGGTCTTGTGTACGCAAATTACTCCATTACTATGCAGGGATGCCATAGTGTATTATATAATATTCAGGTTATCGATGGTGAAATACTCAAGGCTCATTGGCTAATAAGAACAAAGGGGATGATATTTCTTGAAACAATTATTAACTTGCTATTAAGCGACCAACCAGTTTTATGAACCTCGGATGAATGTGAATCAAAACTATTCCCAGGCAACTTGATCATTTGTCATCACAAATGTAAAATAATTTTCACTTTCTTAAGCAAAAAAAAATAAAACATATAATATTAGGTTATTGACCTGGTGTTGAGGCATGAAAAGGCGACGATCCTCAAGCGCAGCCCTCACCTATAATGACTAAGACTTCATGTTTTAAATTGTAAGCAAAGATCAAAATATTTGCCGCCAACGTATGGTGTTATGCAAATCTAGATTGAAGAATTGTGTCTTTGATTACTTCTTTTTTGTAATAAGTACTTTTACAGTGAAGTACATCTTTGGAAATTACGTTGAGGATTGTTAGTCGACACTATGTATTGCAATATATTGTGTGAAAGTAACAATGCTCTAAACATGATTCATTTACTGGCGTTGTATGAAATATGCTTTGGTAAAAATGTATTCATTATTGTCATGCTTTATGCGTATTATAGAACTAACTAGTCACACAAGATTTTTTTGATAACATACATACATACATACATTATGGGCATTTATTAGGCGCCATTTTATATAGACCACGGCGCACCATGATGGAACAAATAAAAGAATGGTGAAACACATGAAAAGCAGCACACTGAAACATGCAGTGCGATTACATTGGTGTGTTTTGAGCCCCTTCTTGAAACTGTGTAGCGATGAAGCTGAACGAAAGTCATATGGTAGAGTGAAAAACTCTTGTCAAAAGCAGATCTTAGTCCTTTGTAGTATACGGTAATTAACGACAAAGCAAACAGTACAAATGCATTGGTAAGTGGTAACTATTTCATTAAACACGGCACGATTAAAATGGCACTAATATTTAAGAAAAAAAAATATCGAAAAGTTTATGTGAAGGTCATTGTACTTTGATTCAACTCTTATTCATTTACTCGCACTGAGTCGCAGATGTAAACAGAAGTTCAAAGCAATGACGTGTAATGTGGTGGTGGGTTTGCGTTACCTCATGTCAAATAGCGGATGGATCCTCTGCGTGTATATTTAGTGTTTTCAGGAGAAGCGATCATGGATCGGGGAATGACTAATGACTAAAATGGATATTCAAAGAGATATCAGTCAAACAATTCCAAACAACACTTATAGGCTATATTTGAAATTACGAAGACCAAACTAAAGAGTCTTTTATAGAATAAGTATGCACATTTTTACCATTTGTACATCTAATTTCATAATGAAAGAAATGTTGTAATTTTATATTCTCTGGACAAGCTCAAGGAAAACCATTTTTAAAACATATTAACACACTAAGTGATAGCAAAATGTAAGGGTGCGCTGATGGTTGTTTTTTCACTAGGTTATTCTGAACTGTGATTACGTTTCAAGTATTAAATACTCAGTCATGAAACATACTGAATAAACTAAGAGCTGGTTTATGTTTGCACTAATAATTACAGTGTCTGTTTCTATTTGTATCCTTCGAGTTGTTTCACGCAAATTAAATGGTCCTTGTAATGTCAAAATCAGATTTGATTGCTCGTGTAATTTACGGTTAACCACACAATCCATCTCACTCACTTAATTTGATTTATTTTACACGGAAATCATTAGAAAAGAAAACTGCCTTATTAAAATCGATTGAGTCCGCTGTATTTAAAAGATACCGTAACGAATCAAAGGGACATCACACTAAGAGTCGTTCTTAATTCATCTTCACTTAAAGTAACGATAAAACACATGGTAACGGACCCAAATCAACTACGAACATCAATTGGTATAGAATAAGTAGCATTACTACTAGACCAATGTAACTGAAGCATAGGGAATTGATTCTTAACTTATCTTCTGCAGATAGCAAAAGAACGGCATTCAATTTAAACGCTTTGCACTCTTAAAATTAAGCAGGTTCAGAAGGTCAACGACTTGTAACATCTCCTTCAACTTATAGCCAGATGATCAATTATAAAAGAAGCGAATTGGTGACACGAGCAAGCGCATTCATACTTTTTAAAGTAACATTATAATTTACATATTCTCAATGGATATTCATCTCCCTACACCTTTTGCTCGTTCATTTTTTTGACCAACGTAAAATATTAAAATGCCAGAGAGGAACCAGGCAACGTTATATCACTGTTTCCGTCATTATAATTCGGTTATCATTTTTCAGGCTAATATTAATTCCATCTCAGTTGCTCCCCGTCTACTTTCTGCGTTTTATCTTAGTCGGGTTTATTGAACTCGGTCATTTGTACGCAAATTACTCCATTACCATGCAGGGTTTACATGCTGTATTATATAATAGTCAGGTTATCGATGGTGAAATACTCAAGCTCATTGGATAATAAGGACCCAAGGGTATGTCTCTTTCTTGAAACAGCTTGTTAAGGATGTCGTCTTCACTTGTGTCAAAAGCACGTGCTAAAAGAAAGTGAGAAAACTGAAGCGAGTTTTATGGACATTGGATAACTGTTACTCAAGATTAAATAGTCATCAAAAATAAACAATAATTCTTACTTTTTTAAACACAAAAAATATACATTGTAGGGATAACCCTGAATTTAGTCAATGCAGGTGTTGAAGCATCTATACGTAACCGCAGCCTTCAACGTATGTTGCAAATGAAAACAAAGATTTTTAAAAATTATTATATAACATTAAAGTCATTCATTGGAATTATGTAGACTCTTTCATACAGTGTACACAAGAAGGTACCAACTGACAATGCGTATAGAACCATATAGTAGAATTTTAGGACAATAAGCATTTAGACAAAAGATACATTTTATTCATATTCATATTAATTTTTTAATATAGCGCAATAATTCATAAATAATATTTATCTATAAAATATTGAATAAACATGCACTACAAAATGAGTAATCCAGCAACCATTCTCTAACGGTATCTAATAACAGGTATATGGTATCACACACGATATTCAGATATTGCTAAAATAACTTTTCTTGTTCCGAAATTATAATCAATTAACATGATTAAGATCGTTCTAAGAAACTTGAATCATATTAGCCCAGTACGTTCAATCCAATTTATCTAGTTCTGTGTCTTCACAAGAAACCAATATTGTTATAAATTGACAATAAAAGGTCATGGATTTATGTAGACCTGTTGTATATTATCTCCAACAATTTATACATCTGCAGTCAATAAGTTGAGGTATACTTCTATGAAATTTGAACAGATTATAATAATTAGTGGTAATTTGGCATTCCATTTGACCCTGATTTTATTAAATTCAAATAAATATATAAACAGATACATGACCTTAAAATATGTGAAGCTATTTGTTTAACTATTAAAAGTAAGATAATCTGATCTGAATTGTAGTAGTACTTCTACGAAATTCGGTAATTCCTATTTGATAATATTTTTTTGCAGTTCAGAATAAATATATAAACAGTTATATGAGCTTAAAATATGTGATGTGATGTATTTTAACTATTAAAAATAGCATCATCTGCAATAACAATTTGAGGTACTTCTACGAAATTTGAACAACTAAAAATGATTGTAATCCGGTATTTCGACCATGATCTTTTGCAGTTCAAAATAAATATATAAACATATATATGACCTTAAAATATGTGATGTGTTGTCGTCTATCCATTAAAAAATAAGATCATCTGCAGGAACAATTTCAGGTACTTCTACGATATCTGAACAAATCATGATTGTAACTCGGTATTCCCTATTTGGCCATGATTTTTGCAGTTCAAAATATATAGGGCCTGATGACCTGAAAATATGCTAGTTTTTGTTTTCTATTCCATGAGTTTTACTCTGTCATTCCAAAGTTGGGTGTGCTAATGCAAGCTTTGAAATTACCAAGTAATATAAATAAATAAATTAATAAATAAATAAATAATAGAATTGGCAATAAGTAAAGAAAAAAAAGAAAGAAAAGAGAACGGCCGGCTAAAGCTCCATCTGAATGTTATCTGGAAATATTTTACCTGGATAACAGACACAGTTTACCTTTCATTCACCCCAGTTCTCAGAATTACATGTCTTTTTTAACTAATGCTTGAACGCCTCCTTCCCTTACATCAGATTGAGCATATAAACCTTGCGTGCTTGTACAAAGCCAGCTCAGCTCTATTGCATTTTCCTGACTACAATCCATATGTTATTACAAACAACGATGCAGTTAATGACTTTTTAAAGAACTGTCTCTTAACACTACAAGTTTGTCATCATTAATGTTTTTAACATGTTGCCTAATTCATTTCTAGCGTTGGCACGATATGTCTGTGCTGGTCTATACATTATTACTATTAAATGTATTTATGTAATGTTAATCAAAATACTATTGCGAACTTGCTTTGACTTTATCACATGAAAAATAAGTCACATTGGTACTAGGGTCATCAAGAGTTAAAGCAAATTAACCTACATTGTAGAGCATTCGTTAAATTTATTATATTGTTAATCATTTATGCGTAAGTACTAATGAGCCAGATGATTTTGTTAATTTGTAGAATAACTGAATAACAAACGTGATGATTTTAGGAGGAAAACATAAAATGCTACATAATAAGTCAAAAAAGTTCAAGCGGATAGACACTTACACTCTAAAAATCATTTTATTCTTTGTTGCGTAAAAAGGTCACAGCTCATTATTGAGTAAAATCTTACTCAACATTGAGTAAAATCTTACTCAGTGAAGTCAATATTACTCAATGTTGAGCACATCTTACTCAACGTTGAGCAAAGTTTACCCAACGTTGAGTAAGATTTTACTCAACAAAATGAGCTGTGACCGTTGAGTAATTGTTTACTCAACATGAGTAAGATAATTTTAAGAGTGTATCAACATACGTGATTTCATCACGTGGTTCAACCAGAGTGGCCTAAATGATATGTTAGGTCACTAAGGGTTGAAGAAGCGAATTTACCTGATGTTCAGTTTTGTGGTGTACGTAAGCACCAATGAGCCAGTTAATTTGGTAATTTGTAAAATTGACAAAAATTTAACTAAATAGATAAATCATTACTAAATTGTAAACAACACGAAAATATTTATTGTTAAATGACCAAAAACTATTTTCATTATTTATATGTAAACAACAAACACAAAAATACATATTTCAAATATGAAATCAACCACCTAATGAAGGTCTATGTATTTTGATTTACACCTTGACGTATTTTTTATTATAGACGTAAATACAAGTTTGAGCAATGACGATATTAAACGTGTCAACTAGTAGTGCAGGATGAAATGTAAAAATATAAAGATCCGTTCCCATTTTATTAGTAAAAGGTAAAATGTACATAATATGAAAGTAGAAGGTCCAAGCTTTCAGACAAACAATTCAAGGTAAAAGGTATTAGGCAAGAAAATGGTAAAAATAATCCAATTTACTTGTAATTAATGTCATATTCTTCCTATGGTTGTAAGGAGCAAAAAAGCCAATTACACAAACTTCGTAGGATGTTTCGTTTTTGAGATAGGGGTCAAGATAGTAAAAAGTTCATTGACCTTATGTATTGGGGTCAAATTTTCAAATTGCTCCGATTTTAATGAAAATAGGCTCAAATTAAAGGGACTGCTATACTGATTCAGAAAATGTATAGTTTGGCACTTCTAAGATATTCAGGAATGGGAGAATTAAGGGTTCAAGGTTCAACGCCCATAGACCTGTATAGCAATTGACCTTTGACCCCTTGTTTTGGAAGGATCTGGCACAGTAGGTGAATTGAAGTATATAGTTTTCAAAACAATTTGCTACCCCGGTTATTTGAGACCATTTGCATTGAAATCGGAGCAATTTGAAATTTGATCCCAATACTAAAGGTCAACGAACTTTTTATGATTTTGACCGCTATCTCAAAAACGGAACATCATACGAATTTCGTGTAATTGACTTTTTTGTTGCTTATGACTAGATAAAGAATTTGACGTGCATTACAACTTAATCAGATCATTTTTACCATTCCATTACCTAATACCTTTGACCTTGAATTTCAGGGTCAAAGCAACGTTTGAAAAAATGCAAGGCATGTTTGCCCAAAACCTTGGACATTTTACTTTAATTATGTATACAACTAACCTTTTACTAATAAAATGGGAACGGGTTTACATTGCTTCCTACACTATAGCGGATAGTTCATCTACGGCCGGCAAACCGTTGATTTTGGTCAAACAAAACTAAACAACATTTGTATATTTGCCATGACGAAACATGAACTACATGTGGAGTGTTTCAAAAGAAATACAGCTGGCTTACATTTGTGAAAACATTGTTTTTACCGTTGGTGTATAATTTCATCATATATTTTTAATTTTATACTCTTTGGACAAGCATGGTCATTTTTTGTTACATAAGATTGACATTCTAACTGGTGGAATAAAAAGCGCTACAGTGTAGGGTTTTATTTGGTTATTGACTCTGATGAACTGCGAGAGACATGACTGAGTTTCAGATATCAGCTAATAATACCATGGTCATGAAAGAGCATTTGAAAACCAAGTTACTCAACATGTAAAAAGCTGCTGGCACTAATTAGAACAGATCACCGCTTGTATTTGCGTTGGACAAGTTGTTTTAAGCAAATTACTAGACGGTTCTTGCAATGTCAAAATCAATTTGGTTTGCTTGTGTCATTTAAGGTTAACCACACTATCCATCTCACTTAATTAGATGTATTTTCCGGCAATCAATTTTTAAGTACCATAACTGAATTTCAGTTAGCACATATTTAAAATGGACATGATTTAGATGTCCTTTTTTTTTTATTGTTTTCAAAGAAAATCACCCTTAAAAAGATCCTACTAGTAAATATTTTAAAATGTTACATTTTATATATTATATACTGATCACTACAATATCTAGTGTTTATTCATGAAACAAAAAACAATACAATGATTGTCTTGATGTTAAGATGTCAGTCTCAATCTTTGGCTAATAAGGACACAAGGGCATGCATCTGTCTTGAAAAAACCAAGAATGCCATTAATTAAGCGACCAAAATAACAGTTTTATGATCCACTGATGAATTCAAAGTGAATCTAAACTATTCCCAGACAACTTGATCATTTGTCATCACAAATTAAAAATAAAAACATACATATAATATTAGGTCATTGACCTTGTGTTGAGGCATGGAAAAACGACGATCCCCAAACGCAGCCCTCACCTAATGACTTCATATGTTTTATTTTGTAAGCAGATATCAAAATATTTGTCGCTAAAGTATGGTGTTATGCAAATCTGTATTGAAGAATTGTGTCTTTTGCATTGATTTAGTAATTTAATAGTACATCTTTGGAATTTACGTAGAGGATTATTTGATGCAAAATGGTATTCCTGCATATTAATAGAAATGGAACAAAAAGTAACAGCAATAACATGCAAAAGTTTTAATTACACTTATCTTAACACTCATTGAATGAACAGGTCGACACTATATATTGTAATGTGTGAAAGCAACAATGCTCTAAACGTGATTCATTTACTGGGCGTGGTATGAGATATGCTTTGGTACTACAAATGAATTCATTATTGTTATGATATATGCGTATTAAAGTACTGACTAGTCACAAGATTTTGTTGATTAGTAGAATTAACGATAAAGCAATTAGAACAAATGCATTAATAATTATTTCATTAAAAACGACACAATTTTCAGAAGGTAACATATCAAACCTGAATTACTATAGGCCTATTATAATTATAATATCACTAATATAAAAACACATTATCGATAAGTTTATGTCAAGGACATTGTACTTTGATTCAACTCATATTAATTTACTCGCACTGAGTCGCAGTCGTAAAGAGAAGTTTAAAGCAATGAAGGCAACGTGTAATGTGGCACTGGTGGCGGATTTGCGTCACCTCATGTCAAATAGGGATGGATCTTCTGCGTGTATATTTAGTGTTTTCAGGAGAAGCGATGACGGATCGGGGAATGACTAATGACTAAGATGGGTATCAGTCAAACAGCTCAAAACAACACCTATATATTTGAAATGACGAAGCCCATACTAAAGAGTCTCTTATAAAACCAGTATGCACATTTTTACCATTTGTACATCTTATTTCATAATAAAAGAAAATTGATTTATCTCTGGACAAGGAAAACCATTTTTATAACATATTATCACACTAAGTGATAGCAAAATGCAAGGGTGCGCTGATGGCTGCTTTACCACTAGGTTATTGACGCTAATGAACTGTGGTTACGTTTCAGGTATTACTCAGTCATGAAACATACTGAAGAAACTTAAAGAGCTGGTTCATGTTTGCACTAATAATTACAGATGTCTGTTTCTATTTGTATCCTTTTGATTGCGCGTGTAGTTTACGATTAACCACACAATCCATCTCACTCACATACATAATTTGATTTATTTCACGGAAATCATTAGAAGAAGAAGAAGCAACAACACTGCCTTATCAAAAGCGATATAGTCCGTTTTATATAAAATAAATACCGTAACGAATCCAAGGGACACCACACTTAGAGCCCGTTCTTAATTCACTTAAACGATAAAACACTCTTAATATGGCAACGAACCCAAATCAACTATTTTACCATTACGAATGTCAATTGGTATAGAATAAGTAGCACTAGACCAATGTCGTTGAAGCATAGGGAATTGATTCTTAACTTATCTTCTGTAGATAGCAAAAGAACGGCATTCAATTTAAACGCTATGCACTCTTAAGAAGGTTCAGAAGTTCAACGACTTGTAATATCTCCTTCAATTTATTACCAGATGATCAATCTGGTAATGATAAAAGAAGCGAATAGGTGACATGAGCATGCGCATTCATACTTTTTAAAGGTAACATACATATTCTCAGTGGTTATTCATTAATTTGTATACCATTTGAAACATGCTTGGTCATTGTTTTCAACCAACGTAAAATATTAACATATCAGGGAGGAAGGGAACCAGGCAACTTACAATCACTGTTACCGTTGGTATAACTCGATTATTATTTTTCAGGTTAATAATAATTTCATCTCAGTTGCTCCCCATCTACTTTCTGCGTACTATATCAGTCGGGTTCATTGAACTCGGTCTTGTGTACGCAAATTACTCCATTACTATGCAGGATTTCCATAGTGTATTATATAATAGTCAGGTTATCGATGGTGAAATACTCAAGCTCATTGGCTTATAAGGACCCAAGGGCATGTCTCTTTCTTGAAACGGCTTGTTAAGGATGCTGTCTTCACTTGTGTCAAAAGCAGGTGCTGAAAGAAAGTGAGAAAAATGAAGCGAGTTTTATGGACATGGGTTAAATGTTCCTCAATATTAAATTGCAATTACAAATGAACAATAATTCTTACTTTTTTTTAACACAAAAAATACAAATGAACAATAATTCTTACTTTTTTAAACACAAAAAATACATTGTAGGTCATTTAGTCAATGCAGGAGTGGAATTATCTTTACTCAACCGCAGACTTCGTCCTTAAGGACAAAGATTGTTATGTTGCAAATTTAGCCCTGGTATGCAAGGTCACGCGATTGATTATTTTTAAAATAGTTATATAACATTAAAGTCATTCTTTGGAATTTAATGTATACTCTTCGGACACAAGAAGGTACATTGACATGCATATTTACAGAATCATATAGTAGAATTTGGGACAATAAGCATTTAATAGACCAAAAATACATTTTATTCGTATTCATATTCATTTTTTTTAATATAGCGCAATAATTCATAAATAATGTTCATCTAAAATAGTAAATAAACATGCACTATAAAATGAGTAAACCAGCAACCATTTGCTGACGGTATCCAATAAAAGTTAGGCCTATATGGTATCACACATGATATTGCTAGAATACATTTTCTTGTCCCGAAATTATAATCAATTAACATGATTAAGTTCGTTCTAAGAACTTGAATAATATTAACCCAATACGTTGATGCCAATTTATCTAGTTATTTAATCAAATTATAATAATTAGTGGTAATTTGGTATTCCATTTGACCCTGATTTTATTCAATTCAAATAAATATATAAACAGATACATGACCTTAAAATATGTGAAGCTATTTGTTTAACTATTAAAAGTAAGATCTGAATTATAGCATGGTACTTCTACGAAATTCGGTAATACCTATTTATCATAATTTTTACAGTTCAAAATAAATATATAAACAGTTATATGAGCTTGAAATTTGTGATGTGATGTTGTTTAAGTATTAAAAATAACTCCATCTGCAATAACAATGTGAGGTACTTCTACGAAATTTGAACAAAATGATTGTAATCCGTTATTTCGACCATGATCTTTTGCAGTTCAAAATAAATATATAAACAGATATATTACCTTAAAATATGTGATGTGTTGTTGTCTACCCATTATTAAAAAAAAGACCATCTGCAGTAACAATTTCAGGCACTTCTACGATATCTGAACAAATCATAATGATAATTTGTAATTCGGTATTTCCTATTTGGCCATGATTTTTGCATTTCAAAATAAATTTGGGCTATATAAACAGATGACCTGAACAGATGCCAGTTTTTGTTTACTATTCCACGAGTTTTACTCTGTCATTCCAAAGTTGGGTGTGCTAATGCCAGCTTTGAAATTACCAAG
>JXSR01S073059.1:44285-58996 GCA_000969725.1 Ophiothrix spiculata
TATTAACACTACAATTTTGTAACTGCAGCAGAGGGATTTTTTTGATTTAGATGCCCTATTTTCGGGAGATAGCAGAATACAACATCAAGTATTATTTAAAAGCCCGCTCTTATTATACATGTATACGGGTTCTGAAGTTCAGTGACTTGCAACATCACTTTTGATTCACAACATTAAGGTGATCCATCCGGTAATCTAAAAGAGGTTAATGGGTGACGTGAGCAAATATGTTTGTTTTACGCGGGAATTGTTCCATCTATGACATTCTGAGTTTTATGATGCAGCCTAGCGTTCAAAATTGTCCAAAAACATGTTTTGTATTGACATTTTTGATTTTTGCCACTCGTTTTGATAGTGTTTGCGAAATCTGTAAGACATTAATCGAAAAAGCGCAAAAACACTCCTTAAAACTATCGACTTAATTGACTTCTACCATTTTGAAGATGTGTTGCAATAAATGGCAAAAATAAAAATCGGGTGCGTTAATCAAAATCCAATGTTATAAACAGATTGCCTGTAATTTCCCTTTAAAGGACTACATGTATATAGTTTACTTTATTTAGTGTTCAAGTTATACTAAAAACAAATTATTTTTCGCTATCATGAGATCTGACCTCCCTTGTTGAAAGTATGTTTATTTTTTCATTTATTTTGCCAAAGTTTACAAAAGTTGAGTGTGCGATTAAGTTGAAACATTTTCTTCCTTTCAATTATTAATTTATCATCTGTCAAGACGTCTGTTATAAAAATATCTCGTAAATATCAGATAATATAATAACATACCTTAACATAGCAAAACACAAAATGTATGCTCACAATAGGAAGTTATGTTTACAGTATTTTAAGGACAAATCAGTTCTGTAGAAAACCTCACCAAAATTGGAATTTCAGCTAAAATAAAATATTCTTCTACTGGACTTTTCTTCTGTGACTCCTAAATTATTAAGCGTTTGTTGTAACATTTGCAGAGTTTTCAAACCACAGAATGTTGAATAAGTACAACATAAATCATTCATGTTATCTTCAGCAGATAGAAAAAAAAGTAAGTACTGCTTTATGTAATACTCTGCCGCTCAGTATAAAGATCGAAAGGTTATTGGCATAACTGCATTATCAGGAGAGCTTAAGAATCACCTCAGAGATAAGTCAATATAACATCATGAAATTCGACGCCCATATTTTTACTGTTGTTTACATGTTCATGATTTTAATGGTTGCAATGATAAAAAACTGTATACTAAGTATTTTTATATTGAAACATTAAAGCCCAACTAACTTCAGAAGTTAAATGATATGAGAATCGTACGAAGTAAAACAACTAGAAGAAACTGTAAGTTATGAAATTCTATGAGGTTGCAAAATACTGATACTAAGGATCAACGGTAGTTTTAAAGGTTATTGACCTCAACTTTAGCTTTTAATATGCAGTAACTTAATATTGTCACTATGCTTATTGTAAATACTGTAAATAATTAAATAAATAAATAAATAAATAAATAAATAAATACATTAATTAATTAAATAAAAAAATAAATAAATAAATGCATTAATTAATTAATTAATAATTAATAATTAATAAATTAATTAATTAATTAAGTAAGTAAGTAATTAAGTAATTAATAAGAGAAAATATGAATCAAATAGAATAAAACAAGTCCAAAGTCCTTTCTAAAATGATAATGTTAGTACTACTATGCATACCAGACCCTGTTCACCTTTTGTTTACCCCTTGTTCTCAGAAACACATTTGTAAAATAATCTACTTCACTTTGCTTGGAGCAGATTGGGCGTATTGTTACCATGTGTGCTAATGCAAAGCCAGCTGCATTTCATTTTCCCGACTACAATATATTTTATAATAAAGACAATTATAATTAAGACAAACAAAGATGTAGTTTAAAAACAAGTTAATAAATGGGTATCTCATAAACACGAAACCGTTTGTTGGAATCAATGATGATATGGAGAGTAATCCCTTTCAGTAAGCGCTTGTCACGGTAGTTCTCCTATTTGTCGCATAATATATTTATTGCTATAATCAAAATACTATTTGCGAGCTTGTCGTGACTTCTAACATTCGTATAAAGAGTCATCAAGAGTTGAAGAAGCGAATTGACCTACATGTTAAATTGTTTTTCATTATTGTTAATCATTTATGCATAAGCCCTAATGAGCCAGATAATTTGTAGAATTAATGACAAACATTTGTGTCAGTAATTGTCAAATTAAAAACAACATTACGAGGAAAGGGAAGCCTAGTTCAACTAGTTTATTAACATATAATAATGCACTTTGTAAGCAATTTTGTTAAACAATTACTGATTCTATTCAATGATTATTAAAAAAAAAAGACGTTCACTCGTCGAAGACAATAAACATCACCTTACTTTGACTGGCAGGTCACTAGGCCAACAAGTTACAAACCCGAAGTGCATACACATGAACACTGAAAACTTCAACAATTTAACAGCTACGAACCCTCAAATGTACTCATCAAAGTAACAAATTTCACCTACATAACCCTAAGTACCTAATTATAGTCGCTAACTTAAATGTACACTGACAATTTTAAGCTATTTTCCCCCTTATAACTAAGTATACTACTAGTATATATTCTGGAAAACCACAGATTATTTCTGCCCTGAATAAGGTCATATAATGTCTACTTTAATGTTTAAAAGTCTGTTTGGTTTCTCTTTTCTATAAAAATAACCATGGTGTTATATGAAACATAATTATATGGAACCTTGTACACAACTAATTTGAGTAATAGTATAGGGTGGTAATAATGTGGTAATAGTGATAACAGTCCCGGATAACAGTACAGTGACAGCCCAACAAGCCTAGTCCAGGCTAATTGCAAATTTGTTGAAATAATATAAAATATGGATGAATCAAATATGTGACCCGTCATATCAAAAGGTACCTTAAGGGTGGCAAAATCAAAATCAATTTTTTGGTCTAATCTTAAAGCTGAGACTTCAAGCTTTAAAATGACACCTTCATTTTGTTTTTAGGATGTTTGGTTGCAAAGTTATAGTCAAATCTCTGAAAGGCCTATGGCTGAGTCGGAAAAAGGTAGTTCTGAGAAAATCGTGTTTAAAGTTTGTGTACTCAAATTTACCTATTTTGTTCTGCACATAAATAGTGCTTCATTGAATTTCCATAGCAACGGGTAGTTACCTAAGTCGTATCATCACCAAATTTTGCACACATGTTGAGTAAGTCATACCACATTAACTTTGTTTTGAACAAAAATCCGTAAATTAATTATTGATTGATTAAATTAATTGATTATTAGAACCTTTAATCCACAATTTTCTATAAAATCTTGGATGGAGATGGGATTTTTGCCTTGGATATTTACACCTTTTTCCAATGTTTTGGATTTTGGAACCTGATTGATGTGATTATATACTTTCCAAAGGTAACGTTTGCGATAAAATTAGAAATTCGACCTTGGACGCGATTTTTGACTATGCTCAGCTTCAATGGCCCGTATCTCGTAATATACTATGCCGGTATTAAGGTACCTTTAGATATGACGGGGCACATATTATCAAGTAAAAGCACCAGTATTACTATTAAAATAATTAGGTCAAGCGTGTCGACCCACTAAAATAATCTATATAGGTTTAAGTTGATGTAAACAACAAGCACAAAATTACAAAAGATCAAATTAAAGCAATACTATAAGATTTTGATCAGAAATGGTTTTGAGTAAAGCAGCCTAAAATGAAGGAATGTAACTTAAATAGCGATGTCAAGTGTATTTTGTCAAAAACTTGTTCTACCACAGAAAAATGAATAAAAAGCACATGCTTGCTTTCCTATACTAATACACTCGGAAAATAATTTAATTCAACAAATTGTCATATAAGAAAAAGTAAACATATTTAAGCAAAATCATTTGAAGGGGATTATATCTACTAAAAACAAAACCAATAAGCGAAAAACAAATAAAGAGTCATGGGTGACAGGACACTTTATAGTATTTATTTATAGTATTGCTTTAATACCTTCTCACAACTTTATAAAAACACGATAATGTAAATAACATGAATAATAAGCAAACATTCATAAGACCATCTCATAGGTAAACAGGGTACAGTTATGTATTTCGAAAGGTTTCAGTAAAACATCTTTGCTTGAAAAGGTTATTTGACGTTCAGTGTACTTTGATTCACCTCTTATTCGTAAACATAAACAGAAGTCTTAAGCAATGATGCTAGCGTGTAGTGTGGTGGCGTGTTTGCGTCAGATCATGTCAACTAGCGGATGAGTCCTCTACATGTGCTCTTGGAACAAGATATTGTGTGACTGGGAATGATTAAAGGTGCAATTCATGATTTTGATGTGGCCTCTGTTTTAGCTAAATAAAAAGAAGAGTACAACATTAATATATACTGAAAATTTCACTTGATTCCGACCGTTCGTTTCAAAGTTACAAGCTTTTCAGCATTTTGAAAATCCCCATAGACTACTGTGTTGTAATTACTGTCGGGGCCCCGACAATAATTAGAAAATGACACATTTTCTCACTTTTCTCAAAAATGCAAGCACATATGAAAGAATGGTTTGGGGATCGTAACATATACCACTTGAGGATTCTTATAAGCTAAAATACTCAAATTTTATAGAGGTGACCTTGAGGGTGAAAAGTGGATCATGAATTGCCCCTTTAAGATTGGTATTTCAAAGAGTTGGTTATCAAACAGCACCTATATATTATTTTACATGGCTGAGAAGCGCTAACTTTAAAATGGTCTGAAGATGACGATACTACAAGAGATTTAAGTGCACAAATCAATATCAAAATAATTTCCAGATCAGATCAGATCAGATAATTATTATGTTTTTAAGTGAAGGGAAAATATCCCTCACAGCGCGCTCTGTTGTCAATGCAGCTATTCTGTAGGTTATTGACACTAATGATTTGTTTGAAAAATGTCCATCAATACCATATTCATGAAACAGAATTATAAATCATTAAACAGAGCTACTGAAACCTGCTTGGTCATAATTTCTCTACTAATAGCAGGTTTCAAGCAAGTTAGCTGGTTCTTGCACTCTAAAAAATAATTTGTTGAATTTACTTAAAAAAATCTGTGCAACACGGTTGCCTTGATTTTATTAAGTAGGTGTAACAAGCATTTATTCACGTATGTTGTACGTAATTGACACGGTTTAAAAGAACTCTTTTTATTTGAGTTACAAACACATAATATTGCCGATAAATTGCATCTTATAAACTCAATTTAGTAAAACGTTCACTTAACTGAATAGCGTCAGTAGATTCCACATAAATAAAATGCTTAAATTGGGCTTGACTTACAACAAATTAATTGAAATAAAAAAAAATGAATCAATTTCACTTTTTCTTGAGGAGGAGATTTCTCGATTGGTTCCTTACTAATTTTTAATTACATTTACAGACATGAGAAAACTTACCTTTGTACCTACCTGAAATCGAACCTGGGTCTCTGGATCAAGAGTCTGATGCTTTGCCGTATTCGCCACAGAGCCATTCACATTCTCAAAAGAGCAGAACATAAATTTATATGTGAAATGTAAATGTTCCATAGTAACTCATCATAACATTGTATAAAAACTACCCAATGAATGTATTGGACTTTCTTGTGTATATTCTGTGTATATTAAATCATATTTGACCAGATAAACGTAAAAAATATGAATTTGGCTTCTTTTAGTGTCCTTTTTACTATAACTCAAGATTTATTTGTAAGCTACATATACTACAATTTTATCTACTTCTTTTTACTTAACTGATTTGAGTTTGGTGTACGCAAAAGTATCAATTTTACATTTTGTTATCTTCATGAAGGTGTTGTCAACTTAATATTTTTACTTCTTGGTTCTACTTTTGTATTTAGTTGATCGAATTGAAATACATTATGTAATTGTTACTCATTCATGTTACACATAATATTTACTTACGTTTACTAAACTATTTAAACAGGCTTTATTTAGTAAATACGATGAAAACAATAACGGCGGCTAGATAAATTCAAGTAATACTTGCTCAATTTTCGTACTCATACACCGTACTCATAATTATTGGACCCATGTTGTCACTGCAACTCCAATATGTCAAGTTTAAATAACTTCATGTTATTTGGAGTGATAAGAATGCATATCTTATGAGTAATATCTGCAAATTAGATTTATTACGTAACTCAAATTAATATTTTCTAAGTAGCATGAACTTAGCGTAAGTTTCATTTTTTAGAGTGTGCCATGTCAAAATAAATTCCATAAATTATGGTTATGTACTTAATTTTAACAACACTCACAAATTTGATTTATTTTTCGGAAATTATTAATTATTTCAGCTTTATATCGCTAATTAACGCACACATTTAAATGCCACGATATGTTTGCAATTATTTTCAATCTTTAGAAAATCTGATATTATCTCTGAGATATTCATTTACTATATACAAATAATGTTATCTTCAGTATTATACTGGTCACTGTCTAGTTATTAAGTTTACTATTATAAAGTTTAGTTATTAAGTTATTGCATCTTTTTAAGGTGATTGCCTGCTGACTCCTTTAACAGTTTTGTTTCCATATAATCATGAGAGTGTTGTTTGAAAAACCAAGCAAACAAACAAACCTCTTGTCAAAATAGTTTTGAATTTAGATCTGTGTTTAAAGGGATAATGCACTTTGGGCTCGATCCATTTTCATTTCCACCTTAATTAAGTTACTAATATAATATAAGGCCATGGTAAGTATCTTAAGCAGGAACCTTAAGCAATTATTTCAGTAACAAGACTCCGTAACATTACCAGTATGTTATTGAAGCAAACGAAATTGATTCAATTTAGTCATCTTCAGTAGATAGCAAGATAATTCAAATCCAATTTAAGGCCCACTCTTATCCAGGTTCAAAAGTTCAATGGCTTGTAACATCTCCTTCAATTTGCAATAAGACGGTGATAAATCAAGTTATCCAAAAGAGGTGAATAAGTGATATGAGCACATACGCTCATTAAACGGAAAAAAAAGGAAATGTACCATCTGTAAAGGAGTTTTTTTTAATATAATTCAAGACGTTCTGTCACAATCACGTAAATGTTGGTAAAGGGACCTGCTTCTATCAAGAAAAAGAAAGAAAGAAAGAAAGAAAGAACAATATCATTTGAGGTTGAACATTAGAGTGCATTTCAATATACATATGAAATCCTAGCAGTCCTATCACCATTCAATGCAAATTTGTTTATTAAACATGTGAAAAGTATACCTACTCGAAGGGAGATTATTTCTTCTGTATTAATTATTCATTTTCAAAACAATAACCTATTACATTTAAGTTAAGGGCCCTGTCAACCCTCCATTTTCAGAAAGTGGTTTTGCTCTGTTCCTCAGCAACGAATAATTAAATCCATATAAAAGTATACATTTCTAGATGTGAATTTGCATACTTAAGACGCTGGTCAAGTCATTTTTGGACAAAAATGTAAAATTGGCCCCAAACTTTACGGGAAAGCTAACAACACTTTGCTTTGGTAAAATTTTGAACTGCTTTACTTTTTAGAATCTAGAAAGCAATATCTAGGAACCCTTTTTTCAAATTTTTGATTTTTTTTCTTCATTTTTGAAATATTGCCGAAAATAGGTCAAAATCCCACTGCTGACACCAAAATTTGTGTCAGAAGTGGGATTTTTGAGAATTTTTGGACCAATTTTTGACAATATCTCAAAAACTAAGAAAAAAATCAAAAATTTGAAAAAAGCGTTCCTAGATTTTGCTTTCTAGATTCTAAAAAGTAAAATGGTTCGAATTTTCACCAAAGCAAAATTTAGAAGCTTTCCCGTAAAATTTTGGGCCAAAAAACTTGATTTTTGGACCTAGGTCCAAAATGACACATTTTGGTCCAAAAATGATATCACCATCATGTTCAGTATGCAAATTCGCTTCTAGAAACATATACTTTTATTTGGGTTTAATCATCCGTTGCTGAGTTACAGAGCATAAAATATTTCAGAAAACGAAGGGTTGACAGGGCCCTTAAATTCAGACAAAACAACAACATGCATATAGCATTAACAAAGCGAATAAATTTCAAATGAAAGTAATGGCTAAAACCCTTATCCTATTTTACATCATCTCTTGTAAATACGAAACAGAATCGAAACTCTTTAATTCAATGATTGTTTTACATATTCTTAGTATCTGTCATCGCTGAGTTTTCGAAACATACAAATAATTTAACTAGAAAATAAGTAATTCATGTTAACTTCAGTAGATAGTTACATGGGTGAGTACTGATATTTGCTATTTAATAGACATATCGAAAGGTTATTGACATTATAGCCGCAGTGTCAGAAGTGAATCACCTCAGAGGTTAGTCGATATTACAACATGAAATAGGACACCTGGATATTTACTGGAACGGCGGAGATGAAGAACTAAACCACTGTCAAGTGTTTTATGCCTGACGCTAGTGGTTGCAATGTATGAATAATACCTGAGATTATACTAAAGCTTATTGGTTAAATTTCAATCATGTGTTTATTTCTTGTTACCATTACAGACACTGTGAGAGCTTCATTCTCCTTGCTCAATATGAATAGTTTTACCATTTGTTAACCAATTTAAGTCCGAGGAAAATAGTTTCCAAGTGCAAAATATTAAGAGCAATACTGTATTTTGATATTTTGTTATTCATATCTGAATTTGCTACGGTAATAAAAAAAATACATGTTTCCTACAAAATTTGTGAGTTTTGGTAAAGATGATCAGGGATTGTTGAATAATGTACGACGACAAGCTTTTAGGACTTATATTAAAGGTAATTACATCTGACATTATTAATCTTTCTTCACTAACAAAGTTAAATATTAGATAATATGAGCATAGATTACTACTAGAACATGAAAGCAAATTTAAGTCAATCATGAAAATAATCAAAATAAATCAAAGTTACTAGTAGCAACATCTCTCCTGTATGGTAGTTTAAAAGAACGTTGACCTTCACTTGCTTTACATAGTTATGAAAATAACTTAATATGTTGTTGCTTTAAGTTGTAATAACAGAACGGGCGTGGAAAAAGTGCAAACAATTAAACTAGTTTAGTTGTTTTACCAAAAGTTCTTGGAAAACGATTTACATATATATGAAGCAACCCCATTCAAACACACATTTCACTTACTAGGACATTTTCTTATGTTTCAGTCACATGTTCTTCAATTGATCTCATCACTTTGGCATTAAGTCGTCATTCTACAGCAAAGAAAAAAGAAAAAAATAAAAGAAAAGAAACGAATACCGCTCAAATATTGCTGAAAGTGGACTTTTATTCACTTGCTCAAATGTTGCGAAGTACCTGTAAACATCTTAAATATCTTAATGTGATCCCTGCATCTCAAATACATCAGAAGGAAAAAATGTTAAAGTTATTTAAACTGAAAAATCCAAAGCTAACTCTAACAGCATTTTTCTCCTGAGATGCAATGGTCACATTAGTTCAAAGGGTTACTGACCTCAACTTCCGCTTTTTGTACGGCTGTAACTAAATCTTCTGACATTGCTAGATTGACTGTAACATGAGAACGGACGTCATAAGTGCACAAGATAAATAATTCAGTTATACTATCTAAAGTAGTAGATAGCAACATGCAACTAGGTTTTAAATGATTAAAATAAGATGTACTGAGAGAAGTTCAATGGGTTATTGACTTGTTCGCAACGTGATGCACTCACAATATTCAGTAGTTTTGTTTGCAGTATTATATTTGAAACACTGGCGTTCAAAAGGACCTTAGGATTTGAAGATCGATGTTGGGCTTAGCTCTTGGAAGATTAAGTCAAAGAAACATAAAAAAAAGGTTTGTCATTTCTATTTGTTAGAAAGTTGTTTTTGCTTCAAATATTATTGCAAAATAGGACCACAAAGCAGGATGTTCCTTCTAAGTTCTTACATGATTTTGCATTTTGCATACATGTCTTTCCATTGCCTTATTCCTCTTTTTTAATATTGCTCCCCTTTATTTAAGTTAAAGCTTTTTAATTGATCGCATAAAAGTTAAAGGAGGACCAACTAAATATAGAATTAGACAATCATAATTTGCTACCCAACCATTGACATAGTAGGTTTGTAGCAGTCATAATGACAATAATTACAGGTTAAATTCTTGAATGGAATTCGTGAAAAGAAATAAGTTGACAGCCTTGCTATAATAACTAACAGAAAATGTTTCGGTGAAAACACTTAGTACTGCTAACCACTGTGAAAACAAATGTGCAAATTAGTTTTTAAATGATTAATTCCGCACGTGCTCAACTTTTTCGTTGACTTCTCTCACAGAATAAAATTAATGATCGCTTCATTTTTGTCAGTAAGTTTTTTTTACAATGTGACATTGAAATTATCTATATATTTTTTTAAATTTATCATATTCCCACACAAGAACCATTGTCACATCTCCGTGCATCGACCTTTATCTAAACGCCCTGCGAAAATTTCGTCAACAACGCACTGTAACCAATCCAAAAGAATCAATCATATCCCTAATGATATGATCCATCTTTTGCAATGATGATGCAATAGAGTATACTCTCAGGAATACATAAATTCTGTCTTTACACGATCGATAGCCCTAAAAGAGGTCGTGCTCGTTGCTACTATTATACGACCTACTTTCCCTCAGAGCAAATTCTTTTCAAACACTTTTCATGCTTAATTTATGTCACAACGTTGATGTGAATGCTCTGAGCCTGACGTATCTCAAATAGCAAACCCCAATAAAATATCCGGAACGAACATGTTTAAAACATGTTCTTCTTAATCTTACATCGCCAAATTTTATAGAAAATATGCAAAAACAAAATACGGTTAATATTTCGTAGTTTCTTGACAAATTAATTAATAATCATATAACGCTTGCAGTAGGAAGGAGATAAAAACACTGTACCAAAGCGCACCACGATTCTTTAACATCACAATAACATACACCTAGCGGGGTATTACTTAACAGACAGAGTGACGCCTTGGAAATCCCAGAGGTTTTGGATCGGGAGTCATCATGACTGCTAATGATGCTGTGAGATGTAAATGGCTTTTATGTACACGAGGAAGCAATCGTACTGTTTGTAAGCTTCTCAAATAAAGTTTTGAAACTGTTATTTATCGCCTATATCTCATTTGTTTGAATTTTATTCATTAATGCATTATTTGATTACCTCGTCTTTTAAATGACACCAGAATATCTGACATTGCTGAGTTTTGGAAACACCAGGATTGTTAAAACTAAACATATATCATTTATGTTATCTTCAGTAGATAGTAACATTATGAGTACTGTTTGAAGAACATTTTGCTATTCAATAGAAAGATCGAAAGGTTATTGACATAGCCGCAGTGTCAGAAGTGAATCACCTTAGAGGTTAGTCGATAATACAACATGAAATAGGACACCTGGATATTTACTGGAACGGCGGAGATGAAGAACTAAACCACTGTCAAGTGTTTTGTGCCTGACGCCAGTGGTTACAATGTATGAATAATACTAAAGCTTACTGGCTGAATATGTTTATATGTTGCTACCATTACAGACACTGCACTGTAAAAAAAGGATGTAATTAGACAGACTTCGTAAGTCAAATGTTAAATAATATGAGCATAGATCACTACTAGAACATGAAAGCAAATTTAAGTCAATCATGAAAAAAATCAAAATAACTCTTACTAGTACTAGCAACATCTCTCCTGTATGGAAGTATAAAAGAACGTTGACCTGAACTTGCTTTACGTAATTATGCAAATAACTTTATTAATATTTTGATGTTGCTGCTTTTTTGTATAATGACAAATGGACGTGGAAAAAGTACAAACAATAGCTAATTTAGTTGTATTTTTTTTCAAAAGTTCTTGGAAAGATTTTGAATCGATTTTAATATATGAAGCAAACCCATCGAATCACGCATTCACTCACTAGGACATTTTCTTATTTTAAAGTCACATAGTCTTCAACATGTTCAATTGATCTCATCAATTTGGAATTTAGTAGTCACTCTGCAGAAACAAACAAAGAAACAAAAACAAAAAAGAAGAAGAAAAAAAGGATGCCGCTCAAATATTGCTCAAAGTGGACTTTTGTTCACTTGGTAAATTGTTGCAATTAAACTGAACCTTAAATATATTAGTAACGTGATCCCTGCATCTCACATGTATCAGGAGGGGAAAAACAGTTAGACTTACTTTAGCAGAAAATTATTAAGCTAACTATAACAGATTGTTCTCCTGAAATACAGGGATCACATTAGTTCAAAGGGTTACTGACCTCAACTTCCGCTTTTTGTACGGCTGTAACTAAATCTTCTGACATTGCTAGATTTTACTGTAACATGAGAATGGACGTCATAAGTGCACAAGATAAATAATTCAGTTATACTATCTTAAGTAGTAGATAGCAACATGCGACTAGGTTTTAAATGATTAATATAAGTTGTACTGCGAGAAGTTCAGAGGGTTATTGACTTGTTCGCAACGTGATACACTCACAATATTCAGTAGTTTTTGTTGGCATTAGTATATTTGAAACACTGGCGTTCAAAAGAACCTTGGGATTTGAAGATCGATGATGGGCTTAGCTCTTGGGAGATTAAGACAAAGAAACATAAAAATGCTTTATCAGTTCTATTTGCTAGAAAGTTGTTATTGCTATTGACATAGAAGGTTTGTAGCAGCCAGGTTAAATTCTTGAATGGAATTCGTGGAAAGAAATAAGTTGACAGCCTTGCTATAATAATCACTAACAGAAAATGTTTCGGTGAAAACACTAATGCTAACTACTGTGAAAACAAATGTGCAAATTAGTTTTCGAATGATTAATCCCGCACGTGCTCAACTTTTTCGTTGACTTCTCTCACATAATAAAATTAATGATCGCTTCATTTTTGTCACTAAGTTTTTTTTACAATGTGACATTGTATAAGTTGAATTAATAATTTTTGATTTTTACAATTTCTCAAATTCCCACACAAGTACCACTGTCACATCTCCGTACATCGACCTTTATCTAAACGCCCTGCGAGAATTTCGTCAAAAACGCACTGTAACCAATTCCAAAGAATCAATCATATCCCTCATGATATGATCCATCTTTCGCAATGATGATGCAATTACACAGAGAGAATACTCTCATGGAATACGTCAATTCTACCTCTACGTGATCGATAGCCCTAAAAGAGGTCGCGCTCAGTGCTACTATTATACGACCTACTTTACCTCAGAGCAAATTCTTTTCAAACACTTTTCATGCTTAATTTATGTCATAACGTTGATGTGAATGCCCTGAGCCTGACTCAACTCACATAGCAAACCCCAATAAAAATATCCAGAGCGAACATGTTTAAAACATGTTCTTCTTAATCTTACATCTATAGGTTTAATAGAATATATGCAAGGAACAATTGCGGTTAATATTTCATAGTTTCTTGGCAAAGCAATTAATAATTATATACCGCTTGCAGTAGGGAGGAGATAAAACACTGTACCACAGTGCACCACGATTCTTCAACGTCTCAATAACATACACCTAGCGGGGTATTACTTAACAGACAGACTGACGCCTTGGAAATCCCGGAGGTTTTGGATCGGGAGCTATAATGACTGTTAATGATGCTGTGAGATGTAAATGGCTTTTATGTACACGAGGAAGCAATATTACTGCTTGTAAGCTTCTCAAATAAAGTTTGAAACTTTTTTAGTCGCCTATATCTCATTGGTTTGCATTTTGTTCATCTATTTGATGCATTATTCGATTAGCTAGCAACCTCGTCTTTAAAATAATTCATTTTTGTCATTTAATTAATGTTAACAACATTCACAAATTTATTTTATTTCTAGGAAACCATTAATTATTTCAGCCTTATAAACATGATAAATGCACACATTGAAATGTCCTCGATAAATTTGCAATTATTTTCAATCGATAGAAAATCCGATATAAATATCTCTGAGATATCCATTTACTATATAAAAATATATTATCTTCAGGATTATACTGGTCACTGTTTAGTTCTTAAGTTTATTATTATATAGATTAGTTATTTAGTTATTACACCTTTTTAAGGTGATTGCCTGCTGACTCCTTTGACACTTTTGTTTCCATATAATCGTGATTATGTTGTTCAAAAACAAACAAACAAACAAACCTCTTTTGTCGAAATAGTTTTGAAATCAGATCAGTGTGTTTAAAGGGATAAAGCACTTTGGGCTCGATCCGATTTCATTTTCACCTTAATGTAGTTACAAATACAAGGTGTCCCAAAAAATGGTTACATGTAGAAAAATGACCGTGTGCTAAAACTATAGTAGTTATAGAAACGAAACTTTGCACACATTATGTATCAATTCTCTTCTAGATACTCGTAAAATTTTGATATCACTGCTTTATTAAATTTTGAGTTATTAATAAAGGTAGATACCTATGTCAGAAACGCATTTGTTCAAAATTCAACAAAATAATAAGCATACACGTTTTGTGATATTTTAATGCGCATTTTCGTCTAAATGATCATGATCAGACTTTATATTCAACCAAATTTGATACAATCTTGAATGAATATTAATTGAACTCTCTTTTAGTATATCAATTATGCAAGTTAGGGAAACCTACATTCCAGGCATTCCAGAATGAGTTTTTTATATTGAACCTGTCAATCAAGTTGTGGTGC